>SJYC01135196.1:0-14924 GCA_006408675.1 Madoqua kirkii
ATTATATCTCTACTAGTCAATATTTATTTGCATTGTTAGCAACAAGAATCATCATAGCCTTTGCTATCAGTTTTCTACTTATTGACTTCTATTCCTACAGAATTGTAAAATAGTAAACATAAAATCAATCAAACAGCTTGCAAAATCAGATGATCTCCTCAGAAGTCACAAACCATGAAAGGACACTGCATAATTGTTCTCACTTATTTCCAAGTCATGAGCACTTTTTTCTTACAAATTTATATACAGTATACCTCAGTGTATGCAGCTGAATGGAAACATTGTGAAATACTTAAGCTCACACACATCCATTCCAGATACTATAGTGGGACATTATGCTTGCTTGTTTTGTTTGTATGTGTTCATTTGTTTCTATGTTGTAAGGTAGATAGGTGAATAAGTGTTGTAAAGGATTATTCTGATATATGTTATTCTAAAACATATGGATTATTATTAGAATAATACATTAACTAATGGGCATCATCACAGTCCTCCCCATCCCTCATCCTACCTGTTAAAATGTTCTATTCACATTGAACTAAGAGGGAGAGCTTACAATAAGAGAATGCAGAGGAATAAAAAGAATAAATTAAAAAAACTATTCTGGACTTCTGCATTCCAAAAATGAAGTGCTTCAGTTCAGTTCAGTTGCTTAGTCATGTCCGACTTTCAGCAACCTCATGAACTGCAGCACACCAGGCCTCCCTGTCCTGGAGTCGGGCCTCCTCCCGGAGTTCACTCAGACTCACATCCATCGAGTCAGTGATGCCATCCAGCCATCTCATCCTCTGTCGTCCCCTTCTCTTCCTGCCCCCAGTCCCTCCCAGCATCAGAGTCTTTTCCAATGAGTCAAGTCTTCGGCCAGAGGTGGCCAGAGTATGGGAGTTTCAGCTTTAGCATCATTCCTTCCAAAGAACTCCCAGGGTTGATCTCCTTCAGAATAGATTGGTTGGATCTCCTTGCAGTCCAAGGGACTCTCAAGAGTCTTCTCCAACACCACAGTTCAAAAGCATCAATTCTACGACGCTCAGCCTTCTTTACAGTCCAACTCTCACACCCATAAATGACCACAGGAAAAACCATAGCCTTGACTAGACGGACCTTAGTCAGCAAAGTAATGTCTCTGCTTTTGAATATGCCATCTAGGTTGGTCATAACGTTTCTTCCAAGGAGTAAGCGTCTTTTAATTTCATGGCTGCAGTCACCATCTGCAGTGATTTTGGAGCCCCAAAAACTAAAGTCTGACACTGTTTCCACTGTTTCCCCATCTATTTGCCATGAAGAGGTGGGACCAGATGCCACGCTTAGGGGAACACAAAAACGCTCACATGAATGACAGCAGCAGGTTTGGGGAGAGATAGGTGTTCTGGGGGACTAGAGGAGAGATGCTTCCAGGTTGAGAAGACGGTGATTAGAAGCGAAGTAAGGTGAGCAGAGGCACAGATGGGTGGCAGTGAGAGGGGCTTGTCCTGCACCCCAGGCAGTGCTGCTTAGCAGGAGAAACTCCCTTGAGCAGGAACCTAGGCGAATGGGGCCCTGGGCAAGTTTGTAAGGACCCCCGACTCCTATCTGGCAGAGGGAGCAGAATGATTTCTTTGCCTTCCCACATAGTGCAGGGAAAGCAGAGAGAAATCTGAAATGTGCCAGAACTGAAGTGGGCAGAAGGGCAGAAT
This sequence comes from Madoqua kirkii, assembly GCA_006408675.1. Classification (NCBI taxonomy): domain Eukaryota; kingdom Metazoa; phylum Chordata; class Mammalia; order Artiodactyla; family Bovidae; genus Madoqua; species Madoqua kirkii. Next base: position 1,674 of record SJYC01135196.1, read on the forward strand.
TAGAAGATACCCTCTAGCATATATCAAGGACCAAGTGAAACAGGAGGGAGGGGGGCAGTTCATGCGTGTTTGCTAAGTCACTTCAGTACAGTCTGACTCTTTGTGACCTTATAGACTATAGTCTGGCAGGTTCTTCTGTCCATGGGATTCTCCACGCGAGAATACTGGAGTGGGTTACGATGCCCTCCTCCAGGGGATCCTCCCAGCCCAGAGGCTGAACCCATGTCTCTTATGTCTCGAGCATTAGCAGGTGGGTTCTTTACCACTAGTGGCACCTGGGAAGCCCCAAAGACAGGGTACAACCTTTGAAAGAATGATATTCTTTCAAAATAACCTGATTAGAACCAAATGGGTCCAAGATAGTCAGCAAGTTGACATCCACTAGACCTTGAGCCTCAGCATATGCTCACTGTAATACATCAGCAAGCTACATGACCACCCATAGGCACCATGAGGGTTCCAACCATCAAAGATCAAAACGTGGATGGTGGCCCAATTTGTGGAAATCTCTGCCCCTTCTCCAAAATAGCTTGAATGATCCTGCCACTCATTCAGTTCAGTTCAGTTCAGTCTCTTAGTCATGTCCAACTCTTTGCGACTCCATGGACTGTAGCACACCAGGCCTCCCTGTCCATTACCAACCCCCAGAGTTTACTCAGACTCATGTCTATTGAGTCAGTGATGCCATCCAACCATCTCATCCTCTGTTGTCCCCTTCTCCTCTACCTTCAATCTTTCCCAGCATCAGGGTCTTTTCTAGTGAGTCAGTTCTCTACATCAGGTGGTCAAAGGATTGGAGTCTCAGGCTGCTTCTTCCTTCTGCGATGACTCACACTCTGTCTATGGAGTGTGTTTCTCTCTAAATAAATCCACTTCTCAGGTATCACTTTGTCTCTCACTGAATTCTTTCTGTGATGAGACAACCAGAACCCAAGAACCTGAGTCTCAGTAAATCCAAATACCAGGTATGTGGTTCTTATTAAAATATTGTGGGTAAGAGTCCCAAGCAGCGTTTTGGCTGCATTCAAGTCCCAGCACATGAGTTCAAGTCCCAACCTGAGGTGAATGGTTTCACAAAGACATTGACATTCTCAAAGTCTGCTGTCTCCATCACAACCTGATCTCACGAAAGCTCCTCATAACTAGATTGCCGGACTGAGATTATCTTAACCACCTGGTGGAAGGAAGAGATGGTGCTCAAAATTAAAATTGAGTAGTGGGAAAAGGTTATGTTTGGGCACAGCGGAGTCGTGGGCTGTTACTGATGTGCTGTGCATACGGCCGCTGTGCACCACAGCGCAGTGAGCTCGGCCCTCAGCACGCCCGCCATTACTGCGCATCCTTACTCTGCACCCTGTTACCAGGTAAGGGGTCCTGCTCAGCCTTGGGTGGTGCTTCAGTGGGCACCACCCACAAGCAACCAACTGTTAAGAAACGACAGTTAGTAAAGGGATTCAGACCACAGGGAAAGGGTAGTCATGAGGTGGAGAGTCAGGTAAGAGGCAGACCCTGGCCTTCTCCCTGAGGCCCTGCAGCTCAGCCAGCCTTGGGCCAGTGGGTAAGCTGAAAGGCCTGGGAAACAGCCTGAGAATTACTCCCTGAAGGGCTCCAGGGCCCTCACTAAGGCCCTCCCCCAACCTTGGCCCAGCCCTCAGGGCAGTGGTGAACCTCTCTCCAATTTGGGCAGCCTGAGGTGACCGAGAGCCAGTTGGGCTGGATGGCTGACTCCCTTAGGGATGACAGCTCAGCAGAGTGTGGGAACCAGGCCCTGAAGGAGCGGCTAACCAAGATCTGCATCCTCTTAGCCAAGACTCAGACCATGGAGCGGGAAAGTTGCACGTTGGGGCCTTTGCCCTTCCTCGTCAGGACAGAGAGTAACATTCATTTGATAGAAATTTATAGGAACATTGTTACCTGGCCATGGCCTGACCTCAAGAACAAAGGATCTGACATCAAGAAATCTGCAACAACGAATCCCTCCCCTCCCTCACCTTTTCCTTTTAAAGGGGCTAGCTGAGAGCTTTCAGTCACTGTGGGATTCTTAGGGCATGAGCCACCCATCTCCTTGTATGCACCTGCAGTCAATTCTTCTCTGTTCCAGTCTCTAATGTTTTGGTATTGATTGGCCTCACCGTGCTTGGGGCACATGGACTTGCGATTTGGTAACAGCTGTGCTTAGAGAGGTTTAGCCCACCAACAGGCTCAAAGCTCGATCTCCAAGGATTCACAGTCCTGAACCTCTTATTACCAGCATCAGAAAGGCTTAGCCACATGCCTCTTGGAAGCTTAGAAAATTTCTCCATCCCAAGGCATAGAATAACCTGAGGACTCACCTCCAGGGTTAGGCCACCAGACGGTGGATTTATCCTTTAAGAGTCTGGAACCAGATAGTTTGTTTTTTTTTTTTATTGGAAGCTAATCACTTTACAATATTGTGGGGGCTTTTGCCATACATTCACATGAATCAGCCATGGGTGTATATGTGTTCCCCATCCTGACCCTCCCTCCCACCTTCCTAGAACCAGATAGATTTTTAAACTGCCCAGTAAGGGTGTAAGTGACCCAGTCATACTCAGGAATCCAAATATGCTACCTAGGAGAGACAGGAGATATAAATGCCTTTCATGGAGACTTCGCATTCAAGAAGTTTGGAAATAGGTTTTAAAAACAGTATTTTATGAACATTTTTAAGGGACTGTTTCCCTAATATTCCAATGGTTATAACTCCAGGCCTCCAACATAGGGAGCCCAGGTTCAATCTCTGGTCAAGGAACAAGATCATGCATGCTGAAGTGAAGATCAGGCACAGCAAAATTTTTAAAAATTGGCATTGACATATACCCACTGGTATATTTAAAATGAATAAGCAACTAGGTCCTCCTGTATAGCACACATGGAGCTCTGTGCAATGACATGTGGCAGCCTGGGGACAGGGGTCGCTAGGGAGGGGTGGACGAATACACGTGTATGTGTGACTGCATCCCTTAGCTGTGCACCGAAAGCTTTCACAATGTTTAATCAGCTACCCTCCAGTATAAAATTTAAAGTTTTTAAAAAAATTAAGAGCCTTTTCTCTTTCCTGCATTGCTGCCACAGTGATGTGGCAAGGAGCATATTGCCCTGATTGTGGGAAAGATTGCCCAGAGTCAGACTCCGGACCATCTGTGGTGAGATGCCAAACAGTCATCAGAATCTACCTTTCTCTCTTCTTCCCAGATGCACAGCTAGCTTCATGGCATTCCCCAGCCTCCTTTATCGTGCAGTATGGCCAGTGCCTGAACTGCAGCCAGCGGAATTAGGAAAGCAAGATGTGTGTCACCTCCAGGCCTGACCCATAAACCTCTCCCAGAGACACTGTTCTTTCTGTGCCTTTTCTCCTATGGTCAAGGGAAGGGAGTGGATCACAATGGCCTTGGGAGGCACGATCTGATATGTCCTGGGTCACATCAGTGGACCTCACCCTTGAGCTGAGTTATTCCTGTCAATGCCCAGGGCCCTTCTTGGCTTTCTGTGTAGAAGTAATGATTTGGGGTCATAGTCTCCAGCAGAGCCTTCTCAATGGATGACCTCATATCATTGATCAAGCTTTGCCTGTGATCTTTGGACCTTTCTTCCTTAACTCCATGAATGTCATTATATTATCGCTAACGTTATTTATGGTGGCTCAGTGGTAAAGAACCTGCCTGTCATGCACAAAACTCAGGTCCGATCCCTGGGCTGGGAAGAACCCCTGGAGAAGGAAACAGCAACCCACTCCAGTATTCTTGCTTGAGAAATCCCATGGACAGAGGAGGCTGGTGGGTTACAGTCCATGAGGTCGCAAAGAGTCAGACACGACTGAGTGAGGAGCAACAAGTCACTTGTTACTCACTTGTGAGTAAAGGAGGAAGAGAGACTCAAAACTTTTGTACCGCGTGCTTTCCAGTGTTCACTCACATAACCCATGTAGCAGCCCTGGAGGTCATTATCATCTTCTATAGATGGAAACCAACAAGATTCAGAGAAACACATTCACTCAATCCCAGCAATGCTAGCTATCTATGCCACCCAGCCTTCACAAGATACATATAACTAAAATCAAAGTTGAGGCTGTTTCATTGGACAAAGTCCATTCAGGTCACTGTTTATTCACATCCATTCTATCTTCTACCTTCTTAACTTGCAGGTAAAACAAAAGCTACACGATGCATGTGCTGTAATGCAAAGCCTCAGCACCACTGTGTGCAAGGAGCATGCATCTGTATTTTAACAATGACATAACTACTTGATGGTACGTGACTCCTGCAAGAATGTGACAAGAGCTGAAAAAAGGAAGGAGACTGTTTTGAATTCTGAATGCTCTTGAGCTAATTCTTATCACATACTTGTGGTCTGGCACCATATCCAAGAGCTTGGAGACAAATAGGCAAACTTTCGTGATGCCTGGTTACTATGTAATGTTTCTGAGTCTCTGCCTTCCCTTTCCTAGGACAAGTGTCCCCTCAGGTCTGAAGGTAAATAGCCTGTGAAATGAGTAACATGTTCTGACTCAGTCAGTCCAATAGTTCATAAGCTTGATCGGATGCTTGCTTATATAACACTTAGCACTAGAAGGACTAGGTTAAGAGCTTAAAGTAAACGCAGTTTTCTGTCTTCAATCACAAGACACTTAATTCTCCCCAAACCCTCTTGATTAAAACACACACACACACACACACACACACACACACACAAATTGGAATCTTAAAGTTCAAAGAAGCTTGCGTGCAGTCGCTCAGTCACGTCTGACTCTTTGCAACCCTATGGACTGCAGCCCACCAGGCTTCTCTGTCCAAGGGATTTCCCAGGCAAGAATACTGGAGAGGGTTGCCATTTCCTTCTCCAGGGGATCTTTCTGACCCAGGGATTGAACCCACATTTCCTGCATCTCCTGCATTCGTAGGCAGATCCTTTTCCACTGAGCCACCAGGGCAGCCCTCCAGCCCTTGGTAAAATTCATTGAATTCATTGAATTGTTCAAACAAAGCTTAGAGTTTGAAAAAAAAAAAACCATTTAAACCCTTAAGATCTGTGCATTTAACTATCTGTAAATTCTACCTTAAAAAAAAAAGAGAGAGAGAGAGAACAACAACAAACAAATTTTAATGAGATATCACTATATACTCACCCGAGAGATTAACACAGTAAAAACACTGACAATACCGAATATTGCTAAGGATGTAGAACACCCAGAATGCTCATGGTCCAAACACCTGGAACACTTGTCAATATCATCCAAAGATGAGTATGTGCACACTTTATGTCCCAGTGATTCCATTCATAGATACACAACACTAATGTATGTATATGGTTACAGAGAGATACACTGGAAAATTCACAGTGGCAACATTAGTTAAAACCTAGAAACAATCCAAATGGCTGCCATGTAATGAATAAATAAATGGTGGTATGTTCATAAAATGGAAACTCTATACAAGTGAGAATGAACAAGTTATTGGTACAAAAGGAAAATCTCTTAAGGCAATAAATGACAGAAGGAAGCAGACACAAAAGGATATATTCTGTATAATTCTCTCTGTATCAGATTTAGAGGCAGAACAAATCTGTGATATAGAAGTGGAACAAATCTGTGATATAGAAGTGGAGATGCTGTTTTCTGTGGGAGACAAGGGAATATGACTGTGGCAGAGCATGAGAAGAGGTCTGCATGCTAGACATGTCCTATTTCTTGATCTGATTGTAGTTTCCAGAGAAGTTCACTTGTTGAAGTGTTTTTGGTCTATGAATATTAGATTGCAATTAAAAAAAAACTTCCCAAAAGTAGTTTGAGATTGTCAATTTGAGAATGAACCTATGGAAGCCTTTAAAAATATGCACTTACTGTATTCCTTCAAAACGAAAAACAATAAAGATACACTCTGTGATTTTTTTCTTTTTTATCTATTTCAAGTTAGTAGTTATAGGTACTGTGGTAGGCGGCGTAATGGCCACCCAAAGATGTCCATACCATCATCCCTGGAACTTGTAAATATGTTATTGAACACAGAAAAAGGGATTTTATGAAGTGATTGAAATTATTCTGACATCCTGGAGCATCCAGATCATCACAGTCTAATCACATGACTTCTTGAAAGCAGAGAGCCTTCCCAGCTGTAGTTAGTCAGAGAGGCCATATCACTGGCTTTGAGGTGGAGGAAGGGGGGCATAAGCCAAGGAGCACGGGTGGCCCCTAGAAGCTTGAAAAGCCAGTGGAACAGATTCTCCCCTGCAGTCTCTGATATCGTTTTTCAAAAATTAATTTTTACTGGAGTATATGTGCTTTACAATGCTGTGTTATTTTCTACTATAAAGCAAAATAAATCAGCTATAAGTAAACACACACACTCCTCTTTTCTGGATTTCCTTCCCATTTAGACCACCACAGAGCATTGAGCTATACAGTAGGATCTCATTAGTTATCCATTTTATGCATAGTATCAATTGTGTGTGTGTGTGTATATGTCGGTCCCTGCTGATACCTTGATTTTGGCCCAGTTAGAGCCATGTCAGAGTCCTGACTTACAGAACTGCAAGGTGATGAATCTGTGCTGTTTTAACCAAGTCTTTGATAACTTATTACAGCAGCAATGGAAAACTAATAAAGACACTGAGCACATAATTTCCACTTATCATCCCTCAGTAGCTAAAAACAGGATCTCTACCCAGGAAAACTTTAAAGAAAGGATAAATCCGTTTTACTTTTTCTCCAAATAAAATATATGCTACAAGAATCTGAAGAGCTTGTTCCTCATTCAATGTTTAGGGCTTTTATGATATTGTAACTCAAAATACATGGTTTTCCTTCCCCTAACTAGGGTGTAGAGACCTTCTTCTCACAAATATCTGACAAACATTTTCTGTAGGAAGCACAAGAGCACAGCTTTCCTGTCTCTCTCCCAAATTTATCGACGTTTTACCCAATGAACGTATTGAGGTTTTTCATATGCTATCTCTCCTAATATTCAGGGCAATCTGATGTCATAATTCAAAAGATCCAATCGGATTTCTGTTCAACTAACTGGGCCCTATTTGGTTTTTTTAGGTTTCCCCCAAATAGACTCTGAGACAAGGATTTGGATGCAAGCAGTTTATTTGAGGGTGTTTTCAAGAAGAATGATAGGTAAAACCAGGAAAGGAGGAAAGCTAACAATAGATGCTTTCACTTGAGGGTTACTGTCAAAGGGACAGGGACACAATCCCTCTGGGACTCTAGAGAGACTGTGCACACCCCTCAGAATCATCCCGTAGAGAAGAAAAAGTATAGGGCTTTTATAAACGGCTCCTTGCCCTCGTTGGCTGAGGACTGCTCCCGGAGATATGACTCCCCAGCACATCTAGCCTCATTGCACAAGCGGAGCACACGCTGTGGTCAGAGAACCTGCTCAGGCACAGAGAGATGCAGGAAGCAGCTGGCAGATCAGAGGACTGGCTGTTGGAAGCGAAAAGCACTGACTGCATCTGCAATGGCGGGTATGACTTGCTTCAAGCAAAGGTGTGTGTGTGCATCTCAGTTGTGTCTGACTCTTTGTGACCCCCATGGACTGTAGCCCACCAGGGCCCTCTTGTCCATGGAATCTTTCAGGCAAGATTACTGGAGTGGGTTGCCATTTCCTACCCCAGGGGATCTTCCAGACTTAGGAATCAAACCATCATCTCTTGCATCTCCTGCATTAACAGGCAAATTCTTTACCACTAACATTGCTTTGCAGACTAAGGTCCGTCTAGTCAAGGCTATGGTTTGTCCTGTGCTCATGTATGGATGTGAGAGTTGGACTGTGAAGAAGGCTGAGCACAGAAGAACTGATGCTTTTGAACTGTGGTGTTGGAGAAGACTCTTGAGAGTGCCTTGGACTGCAAGGAGATCCACAGTCCATTCTGAAGGAGATCAACTGGGATTTCTTTGGAAGGAATGATGCTGAAGCTGAAACTCCAGTACTTTGGCCACCTCATGAGAAGAGTTGACTCATCGGAAAAGACTCTGATGCTGGGAGGGATTGGGGGCAGGAGGAGAAGGGGACGACAGAGGATGAGATGGCTGGATGGCATCACGGACTCAATGGACGTGAGTCTGAGTGAACTCCGGGAGATGGTGATAGACAGGGAAGCCTGGCGTGCTGCGATTCATGGGGTCGCAGAGTCAGACACGACTGAGCGACTGAACTGAACTGAACTGAGCACCACCTGAGAAGCCTTCAAGCAAAGGTGCATATGTATTTAATCACTCAGTCATGTCTGACTCTTTGCAACCCCATGGAATATAGCCCTCCAGGCTCCTCTGTTCATGAAGTTCTTCAGGCAAGAATGCTACAGTAGGTTGCCATTTTCTCCTCCAAGGGATCTTCCTGAGCCAGGGATCAAACCTGGGTCTCCTGAATTGCAGGCAGATTCTTTACCATCTGAGCTACCAGGGAAGGCACTCGGGAAGCAAGGTAGGAAGTGATAAATGTGTTATTCTTGATTTTCTCAATCACAGTGGTGTGCAAAACCCAGATGGGTCAGAACTACACTTCTCTTGACCTTGGTTAAAATTAGCAGGTTCCATCAGAGAGCAGACAAATTAATGTGGTCACTTTCTGGGGTTTCTCTGAGAACTTCAGTGACTTCTTGGTCAATTCCGATTTCCAGTTTGGTGACAAGTTTCCAGCGTGGTCATGTGTTTTCCCCTTGCCCCTCTCTTTCTCCGTTCTAAGGTTACTTACACAAGAGCCCACTCTGGAAGAAGCAGAAAGTGAGCAACCGTCTTTCCGTTCTCCTGGGTTTCCACGGCCGGCCTGCAGTGCTGTCTTCCCAGTCTCGCTCTCTGCAACAGGGAAGCACGGGGCTTCTCCAGTGGTGTGCTGGATGTTCTCTGTCACCAACACATGCTTCCAGGCGGCCTGCTGCTGACTAGCCTCCAGGATGCAGCAGCAGCCCCTCTCTAGCCATTCTGGGTACTCACTAACAGCCTCCTTGATTTCCTGGCAGACTTGAAGGCACTAATGATTTGCTTCTCAGTCCTGCTTGGAACCCACAAAAGTATCTGGATTTCTTCCTACTCCTTTGGAGAGCAGAAGATATCAAGAATGCTGTAAGCAATGCCCTCCCTGCGCATATATCTGGACAGAACTATAGTTTGCAAAGGTACATGCACCTATATGTTTATGGCAGGATAATTCACAACAGCCAAGATGTGGAAACAAGCTAGATGCCCGTTGACAGATGAATGGATAAAGAGGATGTGGTGCATACATACAGCGGCATACTACTCAGCTGTAAAAAATGCGAAATAATGCCATTTGCATCAGCATGAATGGACCTAAGCAGCAGTCCCCAACCTTTTTGGTACCAGGGACCTGTGTCGTGGAAGACAATTTTTCCACAGACTCAGGTTGGGGAGGTTTTGGGGTGATTCAAGCATTTTACATTTATTGTGCACTATATTTCTATTATTATTACATCAGCTCCACCTGAGGTCATCAGGCATCCCAGTGTTTGGAGACCCCTGAAATAGAGATTTATTCTGCCTTATTGACTATGCCAAAGCCTTTGACTGTGTGGATCACAAGAAACTGTGGAAAATTCTGAAAGAGATGGGAATACCAGACCACTTGACCTGCCTCTTGAGAAATCTGTATGGAGGTTAGGATGCAACAGTTAGAACTGGACATGGATCAACAGACTGGTTCCAAATAGGAAAAGGAGTACATCAAGCCTGTATTTTGTCACCTTGCTTATTTAACTTATATGAAGAGTACTTCATGAGAAATGCTGGGCTAGAGGAAGCACAGGCTGGAATCAAGATTGCTGGGAGAAATATCAATAACCTCAGATATGCAGATGGCACCACCCTTTTGGCAGAAAGTGAAGAGGAACTAAAAAGCCTCTTGATGAAAGTGAAAGAGGAGAGTGAAAAAGTTGGCTTAAAGCTCAACATTCAGAAAACAAAGATCATGGCATCTGGTCCCATCACTCCATGAAAAACAGATGGAGAAACAGTGGAAACTGGCAAACTATATTGGGAGGCTCCAAAATCACTGGTGACTGCAGCCATGAAATTAAAAGACACTTACTCCTTGGAAGAAAAGTTATGACCAACCTAGATAGCATATTCAAAAGCAGAGACGTTACTTTGCCAACAAAGGTCTGTCTAGTTAAGGCTATGGTTTTTCCAGTAGTCATATATGGATGTGAGAGTTGGACTATAAAGAAAGCTGAGGGCCAAAGAATTGATGCTTTTGAACTGTGGTGCTGGAGAAGACTCTTGAGAGTCCCTTGGACTGCAAGGAGATCCAACAAGTCCATCCTAAAGGCGATCAGTCCTGGGTGTTCATTGGAAGGACTGACGGTGAAGCTGAAACTCCAATACTTTGGCAACTTGATGCAAAGAGCTGACTCACTGGAAAAGGCCCTGATGCTGGCCAAGACTGAGGGCAGGAGGAGAAGAGGTTGAGGACAGAGGATGAGACGGTTGGATGGCATCACTGACTCAATGGACATGAGTTTGAGTAAACTCCAGGAGTTGGTGATGGACAGGGAGGCCTTGCGTGCTGCGAATCATGGGGTTGCAAAGAATCAGACATGACTGAGTGACTGAACTGACTGACTAACTGAACTAGGGATTATGGGACTAAGTGAAGAAAGTTAGATAGGGAAAGACAAATGTCATATGATACAGTTTAAATGTGGAATCTAAACTATGGCACAAATGAAATAATCTGTAAAACAAAAACAGACCGACTGACAAAGAAAACAGACTTTTCGTTGCCAAGGGGGTTGGAGAGGTTTTGGAGTTTGGAATGGGAGTTTGGGGTTAGCGAATGGAAATAAAGTACATATAGGATGGATAAACAACAAGGTCCTACTGTATAGCACAGGGAACTATATTCAATACACTATGATAAAACATAATGGAAAAGAATATGACAAAGAATGCATATGGATATATATATGTATGCATAACTAAATCACTTTGCTGTGCAGTAGAAATTAACACAACATTGTAAATCAGCTCTACTTCCACTTCAATAAAAGATTTTATTTTTAGAAAGTGAGCTATGAGGTGTCCTCTGGCCGCCTGCCTTTACTCCTTCCTCCTGCTCTCCCAGCTCCTTGTCCCATCTACCATTCAAAGAGGACTCCAGATTTCCTGTCTTCTTTGGAGAAAGTTGACCTGTCTCTCCTCACACTTACAAGGTCTCTTCTCTCATCTATTTTCCTGTGCATGCCTTACATTTGCACATTCATGCCACTCCTTTTGCCTGAAACCTTCTTTCCCCATCTTATCTCCTGATCCTCTCCCATTCATGTTCCAAATCTCTTTCAAATCGTGCCTTTGATGTGTGGTTTTCCATGACTTGGCAAAATTAGCTGCTCCTTTATTTCTGCTCTCTGTTTTTTTCAAACCACCGCGCCCCAACCCCAAACCCCCAAACACACTTATTGGACTAGAGCTCTTGATGTGTCTGTCTTGCCCACAGTTCTTTGAAGGTTCTAATTGTGTCAAGTTTATTTTTATTTCCTAAGAGCCAGGAACAGTGATTGAACTATTTAGGCAATTATTAATTTGAAGGAAATCTAATTGAACTGCATCTAATACACCCACCTCAGAAGTTCATTATTACTAGAACTTTGCTTTGATACAGGATAAATGGGCTTCATGTATATATTATCCATCTTATTTCAACCATCAAAGAGGTAACAAAATAAGACTTTATTAAAATGTTGTCCTATAACATGGTTATGGAGTTTTATTTTTAAAGTAAAAATGAAATAAAATTGGAACTAGTTCAGTTCAGTTCAGTCGCTCAGTAGTGTCCAATTCTTTGAGACCCCATGAATCGCAGCACACCAGGCCTCCCTGTGCATCACCATCTCCCGGAGTTCACTCAGACTCACATCCATCAAGTCAGTGATGCCATCCAGCCATCTCATCCTCTGTCGTCCCCTTCTCCTCCTGCCCTCAATCCCTCTCAGTGTCAAAGTCTTTCCCAGTGAGTCAACTCTTCGCATGAGGTGGCCACAGTACTGGAGTTTCGGCTTTAGCATCATTCCTTCCAAAGATATCCCAGGGCTGATTTCCTTCAGAATGGACTGGTTGGATCTCCTTGCAGTCCAAGGGACTCTCAAGAGTCTTCTCCAACACCACACTTCAAAAGCATCAATTCTTCTGTGCTCAGCCTTCTTCACAGTCCAACTCTCACATCCATACATGACCACAGGAAAAACCATAGCCTTGACTAGATGGACCTTAGTTGGCAAAGTAATGTCTCTGCTTTTGAATATGCTCTCTAGGTTGGTCATAGCTTTTCTTCCAAGGAGTGTCTTTTAATTTCATGGCTGCAATCACCATCTGCAGTGATTTTGGAGCCCTCCAAAATAAAGTCTAACACTGTTTCCACTGTTTCTCCATCTGTTTTTCATGGAGTGATGGGACTGGATGCGATGATCTTCGTTTTCTGAATGTTGAGCTTTAAGCCAACTTTTTTATTCTCCTCTTTTACTTTCATCAAGAGGCTTTTTAGTTCCTCTTCACTTTCTGCCATAAGGGTGGTGTCATCTGCATACCTGAGGTTATTGATATTTCTCCCGGCAATCTTGATTCCAGCTTGAGCTTCTTCCAGCCCAGCATTTCTCCTGATGTGCTCTGCATAGAAGTTAAATAAGCAGGGTGACAATATACAGCCTTGACATACTCCTTTTCCTATTTGGAACCAGTCTGTTGATCCATGTCCAGTTCTAACTGTTGCTTCCTGGCCTGCATACAGATATCTGAAGAGGCAGGTCAGGTGGTCTAGTATTCCCATCTCTTTCAGAATTTTCCAAAGTTTATTGTGATCCACACAGTCTAATGCTTTGGCATAGTCAAGAAAGCAGAAATAGATATTCTCCTGGAACTCTCTTGCTTTTTCGATGATCCAGTGGATGTTGGCAATTTGGTCTCTGGTTCCTCTGCCTTTTCTAAATCCAGCTTGAACTTCTGGAAGTTCATAGTTCATGTATTGTTGAAGCCTGGCTTGGAGAATTTTGAGCATTACTTTACTAGCATGTGAGATGAGTGCAACTGTGTGGTAGTCTGAGCATTCTTTGGCATTGCCTTTCTTTGGAATTGGAATGAAAACTGACCTTTGCCAGTCCTGTGGCCACTGCTGAGTTTTCCAAATTTGCTGGCATATTGAGTGCAGCACTTTCACAGCATCATCTTTCAGGATTTGAAATAGCTCCACTGGAATTCCATCACCTCCACTAGCTTTGTTT
>SJYC01135198.1:0-43918 GCA_006408675.1 Madoqua kirkii
GTGAAAGTGCTGCACTCAGTATGCCAACAAATTTGGAAAACTCAGCAGTGGCCACAGGACTGGAAAAGATCAGTTTTCATTCCAATCCCAAAGAAAGGCAATGCCAAAGAATGCTCAAACTACTGCACAATTGCACTCATCTCACATGCTAGTAAAGTAGTGCTCAAAATTAAAATTCTCCAAGCCAGGCTTCAGCAATACGTGAACCGTGAACTTCCAGATGTTCAAGTTGGTTTGGTTTTAGAAAAGGCAGAGGAACCAGAGATCAAATTGCCAACATCTGCTGGATCATCGGAAAAGGAACAGAGTTCCAGAAAAACATCTATTTCTGCTTTTTTGACTATGCCAAAGCCTTTGACTGTGTCGATCATAATACACTGTGGAAAATTCTGAAAGAGATCGGAATATCAGACCACCTGACCTGCCTCTTGAGAAATCTGTATGCAGGTCAGGAAGCAACAGTTAGAACTGGGCATGGAACAGCAGACTGGTTCCAAATAGGGAAAAGAGTACGTCAAGGCTGTATATTGTCACCTGGCTTATTTAACTTCTATGCAGAGTACATCCTGAGAAACGCTGCGTTAGAAGAAACACAAGCTGGAATCAAGATTGCCCAGAGAAATATCAATAACGTCAGCTATGCAGATGACACCACCCTTATGGCAGAAAGTGAAGAGGAACTAAAAAGCCTCTTGATGAAAGTGAAAAGAGGAGAGTGAAAAAGTTGGTTTAAAGCTCAGCATTCAGAAAACAAAGATCATGGCATCTGGTCCATGGCATCTGGTCCCATCACTTCATGGCAAATAGATGGAGAAACAGTGGAGACAGTGTCAGACTTTATTTTTTGGCCCCCCAAAATTATTGCAGATGGTGATTGCAGCCATGAAATTAAAAGGGGTTTACTCCTTGGAAAGAAAATTTTGCCCGACTTAGATATCATATTCAAAAGCAGACACATTACTTTGCCAACAAAGGTCCATCCAATCAAGGCTATGGTTTTTCCAGTAGTCACGTATGGGTATGAGAGTTGGACTATGAAGAAAAGCTGACGCTGAAGAATTGATGCTTTTGAAGTGTGGTGTTGGAGAAGACTCTTCAGAGTCGTTAGGAGTGCAAGGAGATCCAACCAGTCCATCCTTAAGTAGATCAGTCCTGGGTGTTCTTTCAAAGGACTTATGCTAAAAGTGAAACTCCAGTACTTTGGCCTCCTCATGTGAGAGTTGACTCATTGGAAAAGACTCTGATGCTGGGAGGGATTGGGGGCAGGTGGAGAAGGGGACGACAGAGGATAAGATGGCTGGATGGCATCACCGCCTCGATCAGCATGAGTTTGAGTGAACATGGGAGTTGGTGATGGACAGGGCGGCCTGGCGTGCTTTGATTAATGGGGTCAGACATACTGAGTGACTGAGCTGAACTGAACCTAGTTTTTTCCTGACTTTGGAAATGGTTCGAGTACTATAACATTTTATATTGGCTTCTTTAATGATGACATTTCTCTCACTAAGTTTGGCTCTTTTTGGTGACTTTTAGCTTTTTATATGTATGTTTGGGAATCAAATTAAGTAAGTATTCACTTATTTCTATTTTATTATACTTAAAAATTTCAGTAAGTTTAATTTTACTTAGATACGTGAGCAACTTCATAATTCTTCATGACCACGTCCATTTATCTTAGTGTTCTGGTTGTGTTTTTGTTTTCTGTTTTGTGCTGGAGATTTAAATACTGATGGTCTTTGATATTTGAAGTAAGAACTCGGTGACCTGAGCAACAGAAAACGTAATTCAGATCCATTTTCCCTTAGATCTTTTTCTCTGACTCTGTTGAGTTGTGTGTTGTGGGTGTATCTGTAATCCTGTGTGTGAGGGTCAATCTTTGATTTTAGCAGTTCTACTCCTTCAGACCAGCCTGCCTAGAGATTAGGACATGGGAAGAGGAGTGGCAGCAAGAGGAAAATGGATAGTCTTCTACTGTGGATTATAAATTTTTTATGGTTAGTCAGTCAGTGCTTACTTATGTCTGCATAGTCAAACTTGTTCATCACCTGCAAAAAAACTGCCTTTTTTTCAACCCTAATGACTGGTAGAGGACAGTTAAAACAATTGAGGTCAAAGTGTAGCCCATGATGTTTTTTCTGCAATGCAGACATGAGTCCCAAACTCTGTGGGACTTCTCTTATAGTCCCTTCTCCTATAGTCTCTTATAGTCTCTCCCACTTCTCTTATAGTCCCTAAACTTTAGTTCTGCAAGTTATAAGTTAGAACCTTTCAGAAATTCTCTCTTGCTGTTGCTGCTGCTGCTAAGTCTCTTCAGTCGTGTCCGACTCTTTGCGTCCCCATAGAATGCAGCACACCAGGCTCCTCCATCCACGGGATTTTCCAGGCAAGAGTACTGAAGTGGCATGGCATTTACTGCTTCCTAAAATCTGCACCTTTAACTCTGGGAACATATATAAAATAAAAATCTTGTTATAATATTGATATTTTCCCTGGCTTCTTTAATGATGGCATTTATCTCACTAGTTCTGATCCTTTTGGGTAGATTTTTGGCAGTGATTATGTGAATGAATGCTACCTATTCATATTTTAAAGCTCTTCACATGTCCAAAAAATTCTCTTTAGAAAAGGTTATACCATTCTAAACGATTGCTGCTGGACTTTGGAATTTTTTGATTGTATTTTTAGAATAATTTCCTTTAAGTTTTTATATCCTTAATTGTTACAGATAATTGCATGTTACTAAATATATTGGAGTATGGTATTTGTATTTGAGTTGTTTAGAAGGGCAGACATTACTTTGCCAACAAAGGTTCATCTAGTCAAGGCTGTGGTTTTTCCAGTAGTCATATATCGATGTGAGAGTTGGACTGTAAAGGAAGTTGAGTGCCAAAGAACTGATGCTTTTGAACTGTGGTGTTGGAGAAGACTCTTGAGAGTCCCTTGGACTGCAAGGAGGTCCAGGAGATCCAACCAGTCCATCTTAAAGGCAATCAGTCCTCAATATTTATTGGAAGGACTGATGCTGAAGCTGAAATTCCAATACATTGGCCACCTGATGCAAAGAGTTGACTCCTTGTAAAAGATGCTAATACTGGAAAAGATTGAGGTCAAGAGGAGAAGGGGATGACAGAGGATGAGATAGTTGGATGGCATCTCCAACTCAATGGGCATGAGTTTGAATAAACGTGGGGAGTTGGTGATGGACAGGGAGGCCTGGTGTGCTGTAGTCCATGGGGTCACAGAGTCGCACACAGCTGAGCGACTGAACTGAACTATTTAGAAGTAGTGGTTTTGGTAAGGTTTTTGGAGTGATGTGGTAATAGTAATCACATAACAACTGGTCTCATTATGACGTATGGCTGATTATTTTCATAGGTGCAACAAGAGTGTCAACTACATAGGCCTTGAGTTTGCTCTTGCAAACCTAGAGCCTACTATCATGCAACTATTATGGCTATGATATTAACTTGACTATAACTTTTTGTAGGGAATCTCAGGTAGGACATATAAAAGCTACTGTTAATTGCTTTCTTCAGTCTAGGAATGCAAGCCCAGGAGACTGCTAGATTTCACCTCAGTTCAGTTCATTTCAGTCGCTCAGTTGTGTCCAACTCTTCGAAACCCCATGAAGAGGCACGCCAGGCCTCCCTGTCCATCATCAACTTCCAGAGTTCACCCAGACTCACGTTCATTGAGTCAGTGATGCCATCCAGCCGTCTCATCCTCTGTCATCCCCTTCTCCTCCTGCCCCCAATCCCTCCCAGCATCAGAGTCTTTTCCAATGATTCAACTCTTTGCATGAGGTGGCCAAAATACTGGAGTTTCAGCTTCAGCATCATTCCTTCCAAAGAAATCCCAGGGTTGATCTCCTTCAGAATGAACTGGTTGGACCTCCTTGCAGTCCAAGGGACTCTCATGAGTCTTCTCTAACACCACACTTCAAAAGCATCCATTCTTCGGCACTCAGTCTTCTTCACAGTCCAACTCTCACATCCATACATTTCACCTAGTACCCTTAAATGTCCCTCGAATTTGTTAAGATTCCTCATCTGCTGGGAAGTGACCTTCCTTATCAGTTACAAACCTGAGCCCTTATAATCCAGGGACAAGTTCAGGTTTTCTGCAAGGGCTCTTAGGCTTTGGATCCTTAATTAAAGCCAGCCATAGTTAGGGGCTTCCCTCATAGCTCAGTTAGTAAAGAATCTGCCAGCAATACAGGAGACCCCAGTTCAATTCCTGGGTTGGGAAGATCCCCTGAAAAAGGGAAAGACTTCCCACTCCAGTGTTCTGCTCTGGAGAATTTCATGGACTGTATAGTCCATGGGATCCCAAAGAGTTGGACATGACTGAATGACTTTCACTTTCACTTTTCAAAGTTCTTGAAAATTAACTTCAAGCTGCCATGCTACAAAATAGTTACTGTTGAAAAAACATTTTGCCAAAATTATAATTTGATGTATTTGAGCATAGGAATTTTTCAAAATTATAAGCATTGTATGGGATTAATTTTAGCTTATTTTGTTAAAGCCATAACTTAGAAAAATGAAATTGATTAAATGAATTCACCAAAGATTTGCCTTAATTATGCAAACTTGAGTTCTTAAATGGTTCTTACTTTATTTTTATAAGTAGTTTTAAAATTTGTTTTCTAATACACATTTAAGATATTAGAAAGTCTGTTTCTTTGTTTTCTGAGAAATTTGGTGTAAAGACAGTGAAAGGCCTAGAAATAGATGGTGGTGCTACTGTACAATATTATGAATGTACTAAATGCCACTGAAATATATATTTAAAAATTGTTACAGTGGTAAATGATATATTATGTATATATTTACCACCAAAGAAAGGATAATGAAAGGCACAGATAGCTTGATAAGATGTTCTAGATAGGATAACAACAGTCTTGGTTTGCTTTTGTTAAAGTCTTCCCCATGTTTTCCTCTTAGGAACATTTTTATAAGAGAGATAAGATTTAGATACACAGAACGAAGTATACATTTCAGATTATCTATAGATAAGGTGCAAAAATGGTTGAATGTTCACTGTGGAAAACAGTGGTAGATAGAGTTGAAGTACAGATTTTGGACATACTCTTTATTTTCTGATGTTTACAGATTAGACATATGTTTTATAAATGAACAATAAAAATGCCATTTGTTACAAGGAGATGAAGGCTTATAACTTTTCTGTTTCACGTAGCAGTTGTACAAGTCCATTTGGTAGGAATTTGACCAAACTGCATTATATTTTTGTGCCTTATTTTGTCATATATTTATTAAGTATTTGCTAAAAGCAAGAAACTCTTAGAGTTGCAATGGGAGAAAGTAGATGAATAAGACACTTTATTATCTAATTAACTCTGTTTAGCAAAAAATTTCCAAGATTTAGCAGCTTAAAACAACAACTTTATTTCTGTGGATCAGGAGTCTGGGATCAGTTTAGGTCGTTTTAGCTCAGGTCTTCTTTGGAGGTGTCTGTCCAGTCTCCTGTTGAGATGGCAGTCATCTCTAGTCTTAACTGTTCTGTAGAATCTGCTGCCAAGCTTACAGGTTACTTGCAGGGCTCCGTTCCTTGAGGCTTTGGCAGGAGGCCTCAGTTCTTTGTCACATAGGGCATTTCCACAGTGCTTCTAATGTGGCAGTTTGCTTCCCCTAGAGTGAGTGATGATGTTTATATCACTTCATATTAGTATTAGCAGAAGGTTTATTTTCATTCTTGAAGATAGCTGTTTTGCTTGACTTAAAAAGTCATTAGAATTACTATTTACAAGAAAAAGTCTTGAAGTTCTATTTAGGATCACAAAATATACTATCATATTTTAAACCCATAAATCTAATGCTATGAATTTTGCACTACAAAGTGAATCCACACTTGGTTATCCTAAGTTTTATTTATTTAGTTTCTTGGCCACCCATGGTGGGAGTGGAATCAAATTGTTAGAAAAGATAAAAGTAAAGTATAAATACTTTTCAGTGAAACCAATCAAGGGAAGAATACTGGACTAGTAGGATCCTCCCTTTGAATGTCTTTAAGATTGTACAAACTGGGATTTCCTTTTTACATTTTAGATTTTCTTAAAATTAAATCACTGCATATGCCATTTAGTACTTGACTCTCCTCACTTATCTGTTACCTTAAATTATTTGCCCTGCTTTCTAATTCTACGTTTGTTACCATAGTAACAGAAGTGGACTAGGGAACTTTCAAGACAACCAGCAACTGAAATTAATGAGCATTCTGACTCATCACCTGTGGTTGTCGTGTCCCATCACTGTTCCTATTTTAATAGAAATAAGCAGGCAACATGAGGCCTGTTGACTCAGAGTGGGGAAAAAATCAGAAACTTAACTCTCATTTGCTTCAGATTTATTTGCTAGAAAGAGCTTTTCTGATAACCTGGAAAAGAGCTCTTCATTCTTGTGAAAATGTTAGACACTTTCCACTCCACACAGTTATATATTAAAATGCTTATAATATGCTTTTCATAGGTGTTAAAATAATAGAAGTCTAGGGAATGAGTTTTGATATTATTTGATGTTGGCCTACCATGATCAATTTTTTTTTTACACGTTATTTAAGTGAACCTTGAAAAACAGTGTAGATCTTAAGCTTTGAGAAGAAGAAATTAAAAATATTGTTAAATTTAATCAGACTATTTGTTTATCATTTTAATAAGTAAATATTTTGAAATAGTTAAATTTTAGGAACTTCTCACGTGGTCCAGTGATTAGTTAGGACTCCATGCTTTCACTTCTGGGGGTGGGTTCAATTCCTAGTCAGGGAACTAGGATCCCACAAGCCACAACATATAGCCAAAAAAAAAAAAAAAAAGTTAGAATGTTATGCTTTAAGGCTAATTAGCTGCCTGGAGAATCCCATGGATGGAGGAGCCTGGTGGGCTGCAGTCCATGGGGTCGTTAGGAGTCAGACAAGACTGAGCGACTTCTCATTCACTTTTCACTTTCATGCACTGGAGAAGGAAATGGCAACCCACTCCAGTGTTCTTGGCTGGAGAATCCCAGGGACGGGGGAACCTGGTGGGCTGCTATATATGGGGTCATGTAGAATTGGACATGACTGAAGTGACTTAGCAGCAGCAGCAGTTTTTAAAAAGTGTTTCTTCGCATTTTTTGTCTTCCTCATGAAATATATAGATACATTTGGTAATGTCCACATTGGGAATCAATTAATTACTAAAGATTGCTAGAAGTTTCTTTCCTTCATTTTTCTCCCCCTGCCTTTTTTCTTTTTTTGGCAATTAACAAATAGTATACCTTTTAGAATTTTTGCTTTAGAAACCTAAATTAAAGTTTCCTTCCTCTGGTGATTAACTTTAAACATTTTAATTCTTTTATTAAATTATTCTCAAAGAAGTGGTATTTTTGTTTGGTTTTGAAGAACTTCCACCTCATTATTCTTTGAGTGGATGATTAACAAAACAGTGGTTCCTAGGTTGGGCAGTGTTCCTAGGACCTTTGTGGATATCAGAATCTGTGGATGCCTTCTGTAAAATTGCATAGTATTTTCATGCAGTCCATGCATATCCTTCTGTATACTTTAAATCATTTCTAGATTACTTATAATACCTATAATACCTTATAATGCTATGGAAATGCTATGGAAATAGTTGTAAATATGATACAACTGCTATGTAAATAGTTGCTGGATTTGGAGCAAATTCAAAAGTTTTCATTTTGGAACTCTGGAATTTTTTTTTTCCCAAAGATTTTTTGATTCTCAGTTGATGAGTTTGTGAATATGGGACCTGCAGATGTGGAAGCTGTGGATCCTGAGGTTCACCTGTAGTTGTTTCTTGCTGGGTGACCTTTGTTGTGGTATTGTCTTTAAATCTGGTTTGCTGTAATTCTTCTTAGACTACATGATTTTTAGGCTCCTGTCTTCTGTATTAATGGTCTTATTCTGAAATGTTTTTGATTGTGCTTCCCTGTCAGTAAAAATGTTTTGCAGCATAAATCACCCATATATGTAAATTTATGTTAATGAATAAAAATTTAATATGACATACAATGTACTAAATAATGTAAATGAAAATAAAAAGATATGAATAGGCTTTTGAAATATTTTGCTAATGATGACTTTATATTATTAACCAGTTTATCAAAGTACATTGAACATTTAGGGGAATAGTTGTTAACAGTAGTCAGTATCTATTTTTTAAATAATGTATTGTTAAACTCATAGTTAGTTATGACTGAGCTCATCCTAGTTTTTTCCTCATAATGTGGCTGATAACTTGGAACAGAGGCATCAGCTTTGGCATTTTTATGTTGTTTCTTATGCTTTTCTTACTAGTATTACTTTCTTAGTCCGTTTAGCCTGCTATAACAGAAAACCATAGACTGTGTTGCTTATAAAAAACAGAAATTTGTTTCTCACAGTTCTGGAAGCTGTGAGATTTCGGTGCTGGCAGATTCTAAGCTCTGCTCCCTGGTTCCATAGACCGTGGCCGTCTTTGTTTTGTTGTGTCCTCCTGTTGTGGAGGGAGCAAGGGAGCTCTCTGGGGTTTCTTTTCATATAGGCACTAGTCTCATTCATAAAGGCTCTGCCCTCATGTCCTAATGTTACCTAGTATGGGGTCACTGCCCAAGTCACATAGTAGCTGATACTATGGTTCAGGTTTTTGAGAAAAGAAAAAGCTTTATTGTGATGTCAGCTGGCAAAGAGACAGGAGGCAGGCAGGGCTCAACTCAAATCTATCTCCTAGATCTGAGGGTTTGGTCAAGCTTTTATATCTTAGTCGTTTAGCCTGCTATAACAGAAAACCATAGACTGTGTTGCTTATAAAAAACAGAAATTTGTTTCTCACAGTTCTGGAAGCTGTGAGATTTCGGTGCTGGCAGATTCTAAGCTCTGCTCCCTGGTTCCATAGACCGTGGCCGTCTTTGTTTTGTTGTGTCCTCCTGTTGTGGAGGGAGCAAGGGAGCTCTCTGGGGTTTCTTTTCATATAGGCACTAGTCTCATTCATAAAGGCTCTGCCCTCATGTCCTAATGTTACCTAGTATGGGGTCACTGCCCAAGTCACATAGTAGCTGATACTATGGTTCAGGTTTTTGAGAAAAGAAAAAGCTTTATTGTGATGTCAGCTGGCAAAGAGACAGGAGGCAGGCAGGGCTCAACTCAAATCTATCTCCTAGATCTGAGGGTTTGGTCAAGCTTTTATGAGTTAACTGGTAGTGTTGGTATGTGGATCTTTCATGTGCGGGCTTTAGAACCTGGCTATTATGCTAAAGGGGCTTCGACATCAGATCTTCCTGGATAACGGACCCTTTGCTTCTGAACTGGTTCTGGTGTTCAGGTTCCGATCATGTACTAGTCCTTTGGTTTCATAGTTCCCAGTGAATCTGAGATAAAATTTTCTCCTCTTCACATGCTTCAGCTGCATGATTGATGGTTCTTTACTTTCTTAAAAAGCAGCTCAGTATGTTTTTAGAAACAGGATAGGGTCAGTTTGGGCTGGTACCTAATTATCTCCCAGAAGCCCTCCCTCTAAATACCATCACATTGTGGGTTAGAATTTCAGCATAAATATGGAGAGGGTGGCAACACAAACATTTAGACCATGGCTATTTAATCCATCAATTATTTTTTTAAGGGATCTTTTTACACCCCTCTTATTTTGTGACAGTTGGTTTAAAATACAGTCATGTTGCAGTATCTGGTGATTGTTTCCAGGACCTCCATCAGTTCCAAAATCATAGGTGCTCAAGTCCCTCAGTTAGCCCTCTGTATTCATAGATTGAACCAACCATGGATCGTACATGGAGGCTATGGAGGGCCCACTGTAGATGATATAATTTGTAAAATCTGGTTTACCGTTGTGATGTGATGACCAAATGATTAAGGATAACACTGTGAACTCTTCTACCGTGTGCAACTCAGTCTTCCCACAGAATAGCTTGGATAATGTATGTGACGCATAAGTCCCTAACATTCAACCCCGTGGGGGTGTCTCTAGTCTTCAATTCATATATTAAATATTAGTGTTAGTATTTAGCAAATTTTTTTTATTTTTCCTTAATAAATTGTACTTTTGGGGGGAAGATCTAATTGGCTTTTTTAGGCAGTTCATGAATTGGTCAGCATCCCACTAGCAACTAGAAGGGGACTCCAAGGGGTTGTACAAAATGAATGGTTTTTATAAGAAGAAGGGTGGGGCAAGGAAGCAACTAACACGAGAAAAGAAAGACTGTTTTTTAGGCCAGGACATCTTTTTGAGGTCAAAGGAAGGCAGGGATTTTTTTATGATGCAGATTGCTTCTTTTTCTTCTGAGGAGGGTGTTAGATGGAGAAGGCTCCTGTGACAGATTACCTCATTGGTGCAGAATAGAACATTATGAACTGGTTAAGATTGTATTTCTGGGGAAGTGTATAACTTCCAATGTCAGGTCTTAAGTCTAGGCTTGGTATTACAGGCTTTAGCATAAGCGATGCCATTTTGGGCCTGTGGTTTTCTCTTTAACAATTCCCTCCCCTTTGATCAGACTCTCAGCTTAATAGAGAGATTTGAGTAAAAGTTAATGTATTAGTGTCACTCTCAGTGAATTTGCAGCTTTGTTGATCCTTGATGAGACATGAAGTTTTGGTTAATCTCCATGACATCTACAGATCACATTTCCAGGTTATGGATTTTAAGTTGGTCGTTCTCTTGGTTACTTTTCTGACATTCCAGTCTTAAGGATATCATTTGCTTGGCAGTTAGCTGCTTCAAAACACATTTAAAGTTTTTGAGAAACTACAACATCAGGGAGATTACCATGATTTTACTGTAAGCAGGATAGTTGCACTGTGTGGAGTGTACTTCGGAGCCCTGATTCTCAAGACCCAAACCAATCATAGAAAGACCTCCTTGAAGGAGTCACCCTTTTAAGTCAAGTGGCTAACTCAGTGGTCTTATGTAGCTGTGTTTTAACTTGCCCAGAATTATCAGTCCAGATACAACAGGGGGTGTTGGCTGTAGCACACATGCCTTTCTTGCTTAGCTAGAAGGTAATCAAGGGCTATTATATTATCAAGAACAACTTTGGCCCGAGAGTGTTAGGATCTTTTCTGGGCAGCTAATGCTTTATCAGCAGCAAATTCTGTAGTACTTTCAAGAGTTAAGGAGAGATTTCTGATTATATTCTCATTCATATTTACTTCTAAGCAGGGAAATGTACCCCTGCCAAAGGAAGCAAACCCTGTATCATGAAAATCCTCCTGGTAGGTTTTTTTTTTTTCCCTTTCCTTTTTAGAACAGTTAGGGACATAGTTAAATAACCTGAGAAGCATTCCCCAGCTGAGCACCAGCCATCTAAGTATTCAAAAGCCCAAGTAGGGGAATAATCACAGGCAAATATAAATTCTATCAGAGCATAATTGTCTGTTCAGATCAGAAGGAAGTTAGATTTTCTTCTAGCCTGAAATAAAGAGTTATTCTAAATTCCAGAGATCTGCTTCCCTTAGCAGTAGCCTAGGAGAAACAGATGAAGATGTTATCTTTCAGGCCAATGTCAGCATAAAGGAAAGGAAGAAAAAATGAAAGGATTTCATGTTTAGCCAAAGTAGGGAGTCTTGATCAGGCATCTTGGGCAGAAGCAGTCTACATTGATATCAACAACTTCTCTTTGTCAGTTTAATTTGTAGGTCTCCATTGTTTGTTCAGGATCAGGTATCAGGTAGGCCCTTTTTCAGCTGTGTACCCAAGGCTTAATACCTTCTAATTTTATAGCAATATCAGTGGTTAGGAGCAGTTGGTGTTTGGGACCCCAGGGTTGACTTTATTCTTAGTGATTCCTCTTAGATCAGAGGTGTGGGAGAAAAAGGGAAATGTTTGGTAAGTCTAGCCAAATGTTGAGGAAACTAGAATTCAGACATAGTCCATTCTATAGACACATACACACACACACACACACACACACACACACACACATATGTGTACGTATAAAACAAAAGCTCAAAGACATTAAGAGGACTATAATCTAAAGTCTACAAAGGTGCAAAGATAATTTTTCTCTCTACAATCACTCCCATTTTTCCCCAGATATAATCATTCCCCAGAGATAATACAAATTGCGAATAAGTACAGCAAGAATAGTGATTGACCATATAAGTTCATTTTAAAAATTACTTTGCCTGGAGCCTTATAAGCAAGATACCAGGTTGATTTTTCCAAGCAGTTCTTTGAAGCTGTCTGGTCACATCTGAGTCTATGCACATCTCTCTCAAATTATATTCCAGTTAAAACCTTGGTGCTGCTGCTAAGTCGCTTCAGTTATGTCTGACTCTGTGCAGCCCCGTAGACGGCAGCCCACCAGGCTCCCTTGTCCTTGGGATTCTCCAGGCAAGAACACGTAGTGGGTTGCCATTTCCTTCTCCAATGCATGAAAGTGAAAGTGAAGTCACTCAGTTATGTCTGACTCTTCTCGACCCCATGGGCTGCAACCTACCAGGCTCCTTTGCCCATGGGATTTTCCAGGCAAGAGTACTGGAGTGGGGTGCCATTGATTTCTCCTCGGTAGATAGCCAGTATTTCCCCCCAGATTGGACTCTATGATTTTTCCTGCATTTAAATAAATTGTTTAATCTTTTTTGCTTATGTATATCTCCTTAAGATAGAGAGGCTAAGTATTAAATCTGTACCTCATATTTGATTTAATATTAATCTTTTTATATTACATGTAATTAAAATTTTAGTTTTAAATATGCATAGCAGCTGTTTTCAATGAAGTAGATTTATTTGCAAATAAAGTTGAACAAAGTCACAAAATTAAGCAGGCGTTATCATCTCAGGGGAGAATCATTCATCTAGGGGGCACTTATAAGTATGTAGGATGCTTTGATTTCACAGTGACTGAAGGAGAACTATTGACAGTGTTAACCATCTGTAAGGTTTGGAGCAGCCTCACTCCAGTGAATTGTCCCATCTAAGATAATAGCAGTAACTGTGAAACACAGGGCTAAAGTTATATTTTAGAGTTATTGTGTTTTAAGAAGACACAATTAATTCATAGATTAATTGCTCTGCTGCTGCTGCTGCTAAGTCGCTTCAGTCGTGTCCAACTCTGTGCAGCCCCATGGACGGCAGCCCACCAGGCTCCTCTGTCCACAGGATTCTCCAGGCAAGAGTACTGGAGTGGGTTGCCATTTCCTTCTCCAGATTAGTTGCTCAGTTGTGTCCAACTCTTTATGACCCCATAGACAGTAGCCCATCAGGCTCCTCTGTCCAATGGGGTTTTCCAGACAAGAATACTGCAGTGGGTTGCCATTCCCTTCTCCAGAGGATCTTCCCGACCCAGGGATTGAACCCAGGTCTCCTACGTTGCAGGCAGATTCTTTAACATCTGAGCCACCAAGAAAGCCCAGTAGGAGGAAAGAGTTATATAAATAATTACAATGAAGTATGATAAGTACATCAGAACACTTAGATTTCTCATAAAGAGGTAGCTGTGAGAGGGGTAAGGGTTTAGGAAGCAAGTCATCATTTTGTTAAACTCTTTGAGGGAAAAGACAGCCTGTGTTTTTTCATCTAAAAATTATATATTTACAATAGATAGCACTGGACCTTAAACTGGTAGTATAACCATAGTTAATAAATAGTGATTAAACAAGTTGATATCCTAGCAACCATCTGAGCAAATTTCTTTTAAGTTCTCTTTTTTAAGTCTTTATTGAATTTGCTATAATAATATTGCTTCTGTTTTATGTTTTGTTTTGTTTTTGTTTTTGTTTTTTTGTCTGGAAGACACGTGAGATCTTAACTCCCCAACCATGGGTCAAATCTGTACCCCCTGCACTGGAAGACAAAGTCTTAACCATTGAACTTCTGGGGAAATCCTCTGAGCAAATTTTGAAGAATAATTGATGTATGTCCAGGTAGAAAAAGAGAGAAGGCACAGACAGTCTTAAAAGAACTCAGGCATTGTAGGAAGTGTTAGCAAATAATGTTGGAAGATGATGCTTAAATAAAGCATTGAAGAAGCTTGCAAGTATTTAGAAAGGGGGAAAATATGATTAGATTTAGTCAGATTTAGGTTTCAAAAAAGTATCTCTCTTAGCACTGTGGAAGATGTAGAGGGAGAAGAGAGAGACATTTTCATTTCTTAGACATGAACTTAACACATGTAAGACCTTGTAGGATTGAAATATTACCTGAAAATCAAGTTGTTATATTTTAATTTATATTGCTTAGAGTTTATAGTGGGGCTTCCCAGCTGGCGAGTGGTAAAGAATCTACCTGCCAATGTCAGAGACGCAGGAGAGATGGGTTCAATCTCTGGGTTGGGAAGATACCCTGGAGTAGGAAATGGCAACCTGCTTCAGGATTCTTGCCTGAAAAATTCTGTGTGCAGAGGAACCTGGTGGCTGCAGTCCATGGGGTTGCAAAGAGTTGGATAGGACTGACTTACTAAGCATGTGTGCACAGTTATATTATTCTAGTCTATATTTTGTATTGAATTTTAATTTTTTAATGCATTTTTGGTTATTCTTTAAAACTGACTAAATGTTTTGATGTTCAAAATAATTCACTTAGGCCAGTGGTTTTTGGATACGGACAGGGAGACTAATTAGTGATTTTGCTTAATTTTTTTTTTAACTAAGATATTTATAAGCCTAAAGTTACTAAACTGGTTCAACTAAAGATTAGTTACATTTTAAGGTAGTTTGACAATAAGCTTAATAGTAATTCTCAAGAAAATTCTGAGCTGTATATAGAATTAGATTATTTGATTACTTCTACTCAGCAGATTTGTATAAAGCCTGGCACCTTCTGCACAGAAACCCAAACAAAGTCACAAAATGAAAGCAGGTATTTTTCAGAGTTGAGTAATAACATTTACTTTTGAGATACTCTACATCCTCAAATCCTTTTTTGCTATGCTGAATGTAACTTCTGATCATAATATAATTACCACAAACTCTAGATCCTCAGTAACTTATTAGTTAAATGTAGTAGAACTTTCTTAATGTGATTTTTAATGTTAAAATTGGAACTGTGAAATAAATATCTATATTACTATAATAGCAATAATTATATATTTGCCATGCAAAATTATTTATTAATACATTTAAATTCTGAATATTAAATCTGCTTTCCTCATACTTAAAAAAGTTTCTTAATGAGAAATGTAAAGGTGACTTTTGCTAAAATGTGGGATAAGTGGTATGTAAAGAAGAAAGCCATTTATTTAGGTCAGTAAGACTTTAGGTAAGCATTCAGGCAAGAAGCAGGTACAGCTGACAAGCCTTCTCATAAGAAGAGAGAACTGGAAAACTTCAAAGCCATCTAGCTGGTGCCATTTAACGTAGGGACAAAGTCCTAGTCATTAATGACAGCATTACCATATTCCAGCCATAAAACTAATACATGGGAAGTGTCTGGATTTGTTAGGTGATCCTGAGTATCAGAAAAAAGATAGACTCTTATTAAAGGAAGAGGGAAAGTGTCTTAACTGTTTTATTTAGAATATTTAAGTATGGATAATTAAATTTCACTGTTAATGGGATTCTCAAGGCAAGAATGCTGAAGTGGTTTGCCATTCCCATCTCCAGTGGGCTACATATTGTGCTGCACTCAATATGCCAGCAAATTCGGAAAACTCAGCAGATTGGAAAAGGTCAGTTTTCATTCCATTGCCAAAGAAAGGCAATGCCAAAGAATGCTCAAACTACCACACAATTGCCCCGTCTCACATGCTAGCAAGATAATGCTCAAAATTCTTCAAGCTAGGCTTCAACAGTACGTGAACAGAAAACTCCCAGATATATAAGCTATATTTAGAAAAGGCAGAGGAACCAGAGATCAAATTGCCAACATCCACTGAGTCATAGAAAAGCAAGAGAATCTAGAGAAACATGTACTTCATTGACTACATGAAAACTTTTGACTGTGTGGATCACAACAAACTGTGGAAAATTCTTCAAAAGTTGGAAATACCAGACCACCATTCCTGCCTCCTGAGAAATCTGTACGCAGATCAAGAAGCAACACTAGAACCAGACATGGAACAACGAAATGGTTCCAAATTGGGAAGGGAGTACATCAGGGCTGTATATTGTCACCTTGCTTATTTAACTTATAGGCAGAGTACATCATGTGAAATGCTAGGCTGGGTGAAGCACAAGCTGGAATCAAGATTGCCGGGAGAAATATCAATTACCTCAGATATGCAGATGACACCACACTTAACTGTAGAAAGGGAAGAGAAACTGAAGAGCTTCTTGATGAAAGTAAGAGGAGAGTGAGAAAGCTGGCTTGAAACTCAGCATTCAAAAAACTAAGATCATGGTATCTGCTCCCATCACTTCATGGCAGATAGGTGGGGGAACAATGGAGACAGTGACAGGCTTTATTTTTTGGGCTCCAAAATCACTGCAGATGGTGACTGCAGCCATGAAATTAAAAGATGCTTGCTCCTTGGGAAAAAAGCTATGACAAACCTAGACAGCATATTAAAACAAGAGACATTACTTTGCCAACAAAGTTCCATCTAGTCAAAGCTATGGTTTTTCCAGTAGTCATGTTTGGATGTGAGAGTTGGACTGTAAAGAAAGCTGAGTGCCAAAGAATTGATGCTTTTGAACTGTAGTGTTGAGAGTCCCTTGGACTTGCAAGGAGATCAAATTAGTCAGTCCTAAAGTAAATCAGTCCTGAATTGATGCTTTTGAACTGTAGTGTTGGAGAAGACTCTTGAGAGTCCCTTGGACTGCAAGGAGATCCAACCAGTCCATCCTAAAGGAGATCAGTTCTGGGTGTTCATTGGAAGGACTGATGTTGAAACTGAAGTTCCAATGCTTTGGCCACCTGATGCAAAGAACTGACTGTCTTTTCTAATGGAAAAGACTCTGAAACTAGGAAAGATTGAATGCAGGAGGAGAAGGGGATAACAGAGGACGAGATGGTTGGATGGTATCACTGATGGAATGGACATGAGTTTAAGCAAGCTCCGGGAGTTGGTGGTGGACAGGGGAAGCCCAGCATGCTGCATCCTTGAGGTCACAGGGTCTGACATGACTGAGCAACTGAGCTGACTGACCATACTCTATATTATATCCCATGAGGTTTATATATGATTCTCTTCATCTGTCAAGCACCCCCTCCCCCCCCACCCCCTGCCTCATCTGTTGCCTTTGGCAACCACCAATGTGTTCTCTGTATTTATAAGTTTGGTGGTTTTTGTTGTGTATATGTTGTTTTTTCTTTTTTAAAATTCCATATATAAGTGAGGTCATATGGCATCAATCTTTGTCTGCCATATTTTAGTTAGCATAATGCCCTCAAGGTACATACGCATCACAGATGGCAGGATTTCCTTCCTTTTTATTGCTGAATAATCTTATCTATATATATATATATTTTTTTTTTCTTTAACCATTGATAGACAGTTGACACAGATTGTTTCTGTGTCTTGGCTGTTGTGAATATTGCTAAAGTGAACATAGGGGTGCATATATGTGGTCCAGTGAGTATTTTCATTTTCTTTGGATAAATACCCGGATGTGGAATTGTTGGAGCATATGGTGGTTCTGTTTTTAACTTTGAAAATTAATTAATTTGGCCACACCAGGTCTTTGTTGTGGCATCCAGGATCTTTAGTTGTGGCATGTGGAATCTAATTCTCTTATCAGGGATAGAACCCAGGCCCTCTACATTGGGAGCCTGGAGTCTTAACAACTGGATCACCAGGGAAGTCCTTATTCTTTTTTTCTTAATACTCTTTTTTATTATGGTTTATCACAGGACACTGAATATAATTCTCTACACTATACAGTAGGACCTTACTTTTGTCTTAATTTGTCTTTCTGATAGTTCATTTTTAGTGTATAGAAACACAACAGAATTTTGTATATTGATTTTATATCCTGAAGCTTTACTGAATCTCATTTTTCAATTGTGACTGGTGTTTTTTTTGTAGAATCTTTACGGTTTTCTGTATATAATATGTCACCTGTAAGTAGAGACAGTTTTACTCCTTCCTTTTTTATTTAGATGTCTTTTTTTTTTTTTTTTCCTGTTTCTTATCTAACAGCTCTGGCTAGAGCTTCCAACACTAACCGCAAACTACTTTAAAAAAATAAAATCTAGAAAAACCAACCAACCTATATGAAAATCCTTGCAATAACCTGTAAGGCCCTGCATGATCATCCGGCTTTGATTTCTGGCTTGGGAAGATCCCCTGGAAAAGAAAATGGCAATTCACTCCAGTATTCTTGCCTGGAGAATCCCAAGGACAGAGGAGCCTGGCAGGCTATAGTCCACGGGGTCACAGAAACCAGACATGACTTAGCGACCAAACCACCACTGATCATCCTTACAGCCCCTTAGCTTTTTTTCATCATGTGACATGACTGCGCAACTACACTTTCTTTCTTTCAGATAACCTTCTGGCTTGTTCTTATTTCTTTCAACCACTGGTTGAAAGGGTTAGTGACTCCTTTCTTTAATACCCTAACCAAAATTGGAGACCCTTCACCGTTCACTTACTCTTTATCCCTTTTTATGCTCTGTTTTTTCTCATGGCACTTACACCCTTCAAATATTTTTATTATAGTTTTTCTGCAGAAGAAGGCAAGAATTATTTTTGTTTTGGTTCACTAGCAAATAGTATCTAGACAGCACTTGGCACCTGGTAAGCACTGAGTACATTTTTCGTGGAATAAATGAATCTCGTGTTGTTATAATTGATTTACTTGTCTCTATTTCACTTGACTCTAAGCTTAATAGGCAAGTGCTGCAACTTCCCAGGCTGTTTCTTCAGGGTTTAGCACACATGGTTGCATATATTTGTTTGATTTATAAAAAAAATGCTTCTCATTTTACAGAAGTATAATCATAACAAAATAACACTGGAAAATTTTCACTTATGTTTATAAGTATGTTTTTAGTTGCTATGGATACTTTATAATTGTACATATCATTTTGTTGAGTTAACTTTCAAAATTCTTATGAAACTGTGTAGGAATTAATAAAATCAATAGCAGCAGAAAATTCTCTAGGGCTGATCTTTAGTCCTCAACTGTTTATTATTATCAGAATTTAAGTTTTTTGCAATTTATATTTATTACAGGTAAGGTTTCAATTAATAGTTTAGGAAGGCTTTAATTCATTAACTTGGAAATATAACATGTTATTAAAAATGCATGAAAATTCTCATTTATAAAACAGCCAGTATATTTCTGTTGTGAAAAGATTCACTTTTAAGTAGTGGGAACTGCCTTAGTCATTTATATTTTTTCTTGGCTACTTGTTTTATTACAGATATACCTTTATTTGGAAAAACTCAAATCCATCAGTTTATAAGGTAAATGTATCCCCTTTGGCCCTGCCAATTGCCATTTCCAAAATCACTCTTAAAAATGTTTACTCTGTATCCTTTCAGACCTTTTTATTTGCATATGACTAGGTGCTTCCCCAGAGAAGGCAATGGCACCCCACTCCAGTACTCTTGCCTGGAAAATCCTGTGGGTGGAGGAACCTGATTGGCTGCAGTCCATGGGGTCGCTAAGAGTCAGACACCACTGAGCGACTTCACTTTCACTTTTCACTTTCATGCTTTGGAGAAGGAAATGGCAACCCACTCCAGTGTTCTTGCCTGGAGAATCCCAGGGACGGGGGAGCCTGGTAGGCTGCCGTCTATGGGGTCACACAGAGTCAGACACGACTGAAGCGACTTAGCAGCAGCAGCAGCAGGTGCTTCCCAGGTGACTCAGTGGTAAAGAATCTACTTTCCAGTGCAGGGGACCTAAGAGATGTGTGTTCGATCCCTGGGTCAGGAAGATCCCCTGGAAGAGGAAATGGCAACTCACTCCAGAATTCTTGCCTGGAAAATTACATGGACAGAGGAGCCTGGTGGACTACGGTCCATTGGGTCACAAAGAGTGGGACATGACTGAGCATGAATGCACATATATAAATAAATGTATATATATGATTGGCCCTCCGTATACATGGGTTCCACATCCATGGATTCAACCAGCTTTGGACTGGAAACATTTAGGAAAAAGAAATTCCAAAAAGTACCAGAAAGCAGAACTTGAATTTGTTGAACTGGCAACTATTTACATAGCATTCACATTGTATTTACTAGTATTTACATAGCATTTACTTTGTGTTAGGTATTATAAATAATCTGGAGATGATTTAAAGGATTCTGGAGGATGTGCATAGATTAGAAAATACTCTGCCATTTTATATCAAGGACTTGAGCCTTTTCAGATTTTGGTATCCTTGTGGGTCCTGGAACCAGTTCCCTGTAAATATAGAAGGACAAGTGCATACGTAAAAAATAAAAAAAAAAAAAAAGCTAGTTAATGTCTAAGTTATCCTGTAGTTTTTCTCTTTGAACTTGTGTCACAGAGATCTAAAATGTCAATAAATAAAGTGTCTTCTTTGTAAAATTGCACAGTGATGTTTAATTTTTAATAATTTTTGACAGTTTATCTCTATAATTAACAGTAGGTTATACAAATTTAAATATTTTCTGCTCTAGAGTGTATTATGATCTCCAGAGAGGATAAGTTACGTTCAGAATGTCCTGAACTTATATGACCAATGTTTTCATGAGGCCTGTAATTCTTTCAAAGTGCATGTCATTTCACTGATTCTCTATTAAAAGTATTTGTAGCTGTGATGATTCTTCTTATGTTACTTGTAAGGAAATTGAGACTGAGGTAGTAGGAAATTGAAACCATACCCTTAATTCTTAAGCGTATGTTTCTTAATTCTTGTCCCATGTTGCTCCTGTTGCTTTGAATTTAATCTTCATTTAGTACTTTTTCCTGAATTCAAATAGAAAAGTTAGAGACTGGAATTTTTTATAAGGAAAATATATTTTGTATGTTGATACTACGATAAGGTAACATTGGTATGTCTTTAGGTTTTTCTTTATGTCAGTATGCTATGTCTTGGTAGGCAATTAGTAGCAAGGTAAGGAAAAGTTAGGATTCAGTCAAGTTTCTCTTTGAAGTGTACTGGCGTCCCTGGTAGCCCAGCTGGTAAAGAATCTGCTTTCAGTGCAGGAAACCCCGGTTTAAGTCCTGGGTTGGAAAATCCACTGGAGAAGGGATAGGCTACCCACTCCAGTGTTCTTGGACTTCCCTGGTGACTCAGCTGGTAAAGAATCCACCTGCAATGTGTGAGACCTGGGTTTGATCCCTAGGTTGGGAAGATCCTCTGGAGAAGGGAAAGAGGCTACCCACTCCAGTATTCTGGACTGGACAATTCCATGGACTGTATAGTCCCTGGGATTGCAAAGAGACGCAACTGAACAACTTTCAGTAATGCAGTTTACTGCAGAAAAGAAAATGTTTAACTCTGTGTAACTCACTCTTTTTCATTATTAGAGACAAAAGGAATTATGAAAAATTATACAGCTTTCCTTAAATCACTTAAGTCCTCTGATATAAATGAACTACTAGTTCCTTTCTCCAGTGGATGTTGGCAATTTGATCTCTGGTTCCTCTCCCTTTCCTAAAACCAGCTTGAACATGAGGAAGTTCACGGTTCACGTATTGCTGAAGCCTATTCCAGCCCAGCGTTTCTCATGATGTACTCTGCATATAAGTTAAATAAGCAGGGCGACAATATACAGCCTTGACGTACTCCTTTTCCTATTTGGAACCAGTTTGTTGTTCCATGTCCAGTTCTAACTGTTGCTTCCTGACCAGCATATAGGTTTCTCAAGAGATAGTTCAGGTGGTCTGGTATTCCCATCTCTTTCAGAATTTCCCACAGGTTATTGTGATCCACACAGTCAAAGGCTTTGGCATAGTCGATAAAGCAGAAATAGATGTTTTTCTGGAATTCTCTTGCTTTTTTGATGATCCAGCGGATGTTGGCAATTTGATCTCTGGTTCCTCTGCCTTTTCT
Source organism: Madoqua kirkii (assembly GCA_006408675.1). NCBI lineage: Eukaryota > Metazoa > Chordata > Mammalia > Artiodactyla > Bovidae > Madoqua > Madoqua kirkii. The sequence goes on from SJYC01135198.1 coordinate 21,866, forward strand.
AAAACCAGCTTGAACATCTGGAAGTTCACAGTTCACGTATTGCTGAAGCCTGGTTTGGAGAATTTTGAGCATTATTTACTAGTGTGTGAGATGAGTGCAGTTGTGTGGTAGTTTGAGCATTCTTTGGCATTGCCTTTCTTTGGGATTAGAATGAAAACTGACCTTTTCCAGTCCTGTGGCCACTGCTGAGTTTTCCAAATTTGCTGGCATATTGAGTGCAGCACTTTCACAGCATCATCTTTCAGGATTTGAAATAGCTCAATAGGAATTCCATCACCTCCACTAGCTTTGTTAGTAGTGATGCTTCCTAAGGCCCACTTGACTTCACATTCCAGGATGTCTAGCTCTAGGTGAGTGATCACACCATCGTGATTATCTTGGTCGTGAAGATCACATAAATTATTTAAAGTCATGGCAGAAATTGGTATGCTCTGTGGGCCAAAAGAAATAATGTGAGTTGGCTTCACATGCATTTAGTGCATTTGCATGCATTGAATTGTGTGTTGACAAAATGTTGATGTATCTTTCTAGACCCTTATGTAGTGAATTATGATTTGAGCTGTCTTGCTCTTCCTGGAACAGGACTGAGCAAGCGGTGTAACTTAACCTCTTCATTTTTCCCCTCCCCTACCTGACAAAGCTCAATATAACTGTTCCTGTTCTGAGGCAGTTTCTAAAATCTGTATGATTCAGCAAGAAAAACCAGCAATGAGGAAGAATATTAATTTAGTTTCATGTCTATCAACCATCACCACACCATTGAAGCATCTACATCCTGACTAAAAATTTAGTCTTTCAGACTTAGAATATCCAGTTAACTTTTTGCTCCCTGTTCTCACACTCCAAAAGAATGATCTAAACGAAGAGGTTAGGAGACCGCTAGATTTTCTCTTCCTATGGATATGTCCCTTAAACCTTCCCTTTGTTTCCCCAACCCTATTTACATATTTAGAAACTGCTGGTGTCATGTGAGCTGAAGTACTGCAAAGCTTGTGTTTCTCCCAGATACTTTTTTTTTTTTTGGCCGTGCTGTGTAGCTTGCAAAATCTAGGTACCCCAACCAGGGGTTGAACCTGCACCCTCAGCAGTGAAAGTGCAGAGTCTTAACCACAGGCCACCAGGGAGTTCCTTCTCCAAAGATTTCTTATACTGAGCAATTGTTGAACTGACATCTTTCTACCTGGCCTTAGATTTCTACCACCAGAATTCATACTTTGGATTAGATAATGATCCTGAGGATGTTTTCTTGAAAAGAGTACTTGCATATACATTTGAAGGAAAACCTCAGATCTTAGAAACCTATGATTCTTTGCATTAATATGGTTTTATGAATGACCTGGAACAAACTTCAAGAGAGGGAAGGCGAAACCATCAATGAATGAATCCTTGTTACAAGAGGAAATCACATGAAGTCCCAGGTTGGGAAGTCATTTCCTAGTTCCTTTGGGAGTTCAGATGATCACTCTTATTTTTGGAGATTCAGTAGGACTCATGAAACTCAACATAGAATTGTACCATGGCTAAGATTTAGAATAGTGATTTGGTCAGGATACACACCATGGGCTGATAAAGAGAAGAGGCCCATATAGTTCAGTTCAGTTTAGTCGCCCGGTCATGTCTGACTCTTTGTGACCCCATGGACTGCAGCACACAAGGCCTCCCTGTCCATCACCAACTCCCAGATGTTGTTCAGACTCATGTCCATCGAGTCAGTGATGCCATCCAACCATCTCATCCTCTGCCGTGCCCTTCTCCTCCTGCCTTCAGTCTTTCCCAGCATCAGGGTCTTTTCCAATGTGTCAATTCTTCGTATCAGGTGGCCAAAGTACTGGCGTTTCAGAGGCCCATATAGGTCTGCATAAATTCATGTACTGGCTTCCTTATGCTCTCCACACCGCCCCACTCCCCATGAGAAGATCACTAAGGGCACCTTCTTCTCCCAGGAACAGAAATGCAACAATATGTGTAAGAAATTCAGTATTAAGGTCAGGGAGCGGGCACCGGGTCATGTAGGCACCGTTTGCCAAGCACTAAAAATCCCAGACTACAAGAAAGAAGTTTTTTGTTGTTTCCCAGGATCCCTGCTCTAGCTGATAGACTTCAGTGGAGTCCAAAGGGGTAATAAAAAGGGGAGAGATTTCCCCAGAGAGCCTACTTCACAATTTTACTCATGTCTCTGGGTCCTAATGGGTGATGGCCTTTATTAAAAACTAGGTAAGATCAGGCTGAAGAACTCTAAACATGTGGCTTGTTTTGAGTGCAGTGCAATAATAGTTAATTCTAAGTTGGTCAGACTTCACAGGGAAAATGTTGTGTCTAAAATTCCCAAGTTCAAGCACTGAGCAGGGTCCATCATGAACTAGTATTTTAACAAATGCCAATTCTTTTTCCACACTAAACTGATTCTCCTTTTATAGCATCTTCCCAACCCAGGGATCAAACCCAGGTCTCCTGCATTGTGGGCAAATTCTTTACCATCCGTGCCACCAGGAAAGCCCAAGAATCCTGGAGTGAGTATCCTGTCCCTTCTCTAAGGGAACTTCCTGACCCGGGAATCGAACTGGGATCTCTTGTGTTGCAGGCAGACTCTTTACCAGCGTAGCTACCAGGGAAGCCCTTATAGAACCATGAGATTCAGTAAAAGATGATTTCTGGACACCTGGTTAACGTGTTCCGTTCTTCCCCGCTGGCCTTAGTATAGGCTGGTTGGCTTTCTCTTTGCTAATAGGTTTTAGTGCCTTGAATGCTAAACAGACAAGCCTCTGAGACTGAAATGAGATTTGTGGGAGATTTCACTGAAGTGAAGGAAAGTTACAAGGCCTAAGGTTTTGATTTTTCTAGTCATCAAGAGAGTAGATTGTATATTTGAGTTACTTGGGGGTTCAAATTACATGGGCTTCTGTTTCTGGTGGCTCAGATGGTAAAGCATCGGCTTGCAATTCAGGAGACCCGGGTTCGATCCCTGTGTCAGGAAGATCCCCTGGAGAAGGAAATGGCAATCCACTCCAGTACTCTTGCCTGGAAAATTCCATGGACGGAGGAGCCTGGCAGGCCCCAGTCCATGGGGTCGCAAAGAGTTGGACACGAATGAGTGACTTCACTTTCTTTCCGTTTCTGGACCATATCTGCCTCCATTGTCTCCTTTCCCTCAAGATTCTGGATTCTATGTGCCCTTAATATTGAGTCATTGTTATTAATGGCTGATGGAATGTGTTTTATATTTCAAGCATAATTAGACCCCAACATGTTTAAGAATCATTGGTCTAGAGCACTTTATCCAGTATGTGCATTGAACTTCAGTTTCTCAGGCAGAATCTGGTTATTTTGATTTTATGATGCACTTCCTGGGATGGGAGACCCAGAGCACCATTGGTAGATCACAGGTTTCTTCTGGAATTAATCTCATGTGTAAAGCAGAAATGCTTCTGGCGCTTCATTTTGTGGGGAGTCCAGTTCTAAAATGCTGTAATACCTGAGAGATGAGTAATGGCTGTGCAAAGGGATTATAAACTTGTTTTTATCTTTGTCAGTGGGAAGACCTCAGAAAATAAATTACTGGGAGATATGAAGCTTCCTAAAATGCAAGAGGCAAACCACTTAGAGAGAAATCATTTGTGTTTCATACCCACACATGTATATTAACCTGTAGGAGGAGACTCTTACAGAAAGTCCATTTTCCCCTCAACTAGTTTACCGAATCCTTTGACTCACTCGTGTGATTGAAGACCATGAAAGTATTTGGAGAGCCAGTATATTTCATAGTCACAAAGGCACCTTTAATTGCTTGCATGAAGTTGGATCCTGTCTGTCTTCTTTCCCAACAAAGTGATGTGTATTAGCATTTCTCTGGTAGTTATTTGTAATTGCACTAGTGTTCACCATTCCCAAATGTTACAATTGAATCATTTTGAGAGTCTAGTCACATCTCTAAGCAGATGTACCAAATTATAGCTCAAGACTTCTGCTTGAAATCTAGAGTTCCAATTAGTCAAATAGCCAGCATGAGAAGGGTAGCAAGGGAAAGACCTGAGAAGACACACAGCCCAAAATAGTTTGAAATTTCCTTGCTGCTCTGCCTCCTCCCAAATTTGATTTGTCAGCATGTGAAAGGGTGTTAGATCATCTAAGAAACTGCTTGGTTTCCATTGCATTCAAGTATAATTGGTTTTCAGGGACTGAATTAAAGCAGGAAAGCAGAAGTTAGGGGGATGATGTCAGTGAGCAAATAACTCTGTATGTAACAGCATCTTGACTTGAGTGTTCTTTGTTGTTCTGCATTTTCATCGAAACCACAGTTTCATATACTGTTCTTTTTGGCATACTGGTGGTCTTTACGTGTTACCTTAAAGCACAACAGTGGAATAATTGTATCTAATTTTCTCTTTTAAGTAGTTTCAAGAGAGTTCACACAGCCCTCTTACATACTGTTCCTTTCACTTGGAATGGCTACTTTAGCCTATCTCCTGAATTTTCTAATTTTTCTGATGACCAGCATCTAAAATCTTTTCTTCCCTTTCCCAGTGGACTCATTTATAATCTCTCTAGATTGCTTCTGAATTTAGCTAATTCAGTTGCTTTCTCTATTGCACTGTTACTTAAGGGAAACTGTGTGATCAGGAAGGAGAATCTGGCGGTAGGTTTTGAATCATTCTGGATTTACACTTGGCTTTCTCGCGCACAATCTCTGAGTTTAGTTACAGCCGCTACCTTTTGGAGTGATGATATTCTCTCATAATGAGATGGGGCCAATGGCATCCGTCTGTCTGGGTTGTTGTTTGTTATTTCAATTGTTCCTTCTTTGGTCTGCATTCTTTCATGAATTCGTTCACGGTAGATATTGAGCACTTACTCTGGTGAGCACCAGGCCACCTGAAGGGATGTCAAAATGGACATGGTCTCTGCTTTTAGGATGTTTACAATCTAGTGGGGAAAGTGGATATTAAACAAGTAGTTGCAAGCATGAAAGAGAAAAATTAGTCATTTAGTCCAACTCTTTGTGACCCCATGGATTGTAACCCACCAGGCTCCTCTGTCCATGGAATTCTCCAGGCAAGAATACTGCAGTGGGTGGCCATTTTCTTCTCTGGGGGATCTTCCTGACGCAGGGATCAAACCCAGGTCTCCCACATTGCAGGTGGACTCCTCACCACCTGAGCCAACAGGGAAGCCGCTACAAGCGTGACCAATGTTTAAAAGGAAAAAAAAGAGCACAGAATGCCGCAGGGGCGTGACAGGGTCGAAATGGTGAGAAGCTGTCTTGGTCCATTCCGGCTGCTTCAAGAAAATGCCTAGGCTGGATGCTTTGAACAGCAGAAACTTACTTCTCACAGTTCTGGAGGCTGAGAAGTCCCGATCGAGGCACTGGCAGGTTCAGTGTCTGGTGAGGGCTGTTCTGCTGGACCATAGAGGGCCGTCTTTACGTTGTGTCCTCGCATGACAGAAAGAACAAAGGAGCTTAGGGGGATCTCTTTCATAGGGGCACGAATCCTACTCACGAGGGTTCTACACTTATGACCTCATCACCTCCCAGCAGCCCCACCTACAAATAGCATCACATTGGGGATTAGCTTTTGCATGTGAATTTTTAGGATGACACAAATATTCAGTCTACAGCAGAAGTCATCAAAATATTTTTAATAGTTTTGGTGGGGAGAGAGAGAGAGAAGTCATGAGCAGCTTTGCTCAGCAAATAAATGTTGCCTTAATGAATGTTTCCATGGAAGGTGAGCTAAAATAGGCGCTACTTTGCTGACCTCAGCAGATTGTGCACATCTTTCACCAGGCTCTCAGTTTTCCAATTTGTCTCAGTCTTTGAACCCTCAACTTGCTCTGTCAGACATTATTGCACGTAATTGCCTGCATCTGGCCCCTTGTTTTCTAATGTGCCCTGTGTAGCTGAAACCTGTTTCCTTTCCTTGAAATTTGCTTGCTCCTGCATCTCTGACATCATTCCTCTTGTCCTCAACCTGCAGAATACTCTTGACGTTTTTCTCTACCATTTTGACCATCTCTTTCAAAAATCAAAGAACTTATCTCTTTAGAATCTGATTTGTGTGTTCTGAATCTTTTCAGCTTAAATTTATAAATCTAGGAAACTTGAATCTAATAGGAACATGAACACCAAGAAGCTGAGATAACTGTTCTCTCCTGAGACCAATTTTGTAGTCTTCATTGTACCTATTTATTTTTAAAATCTCTGACCTTATGGCAAGTACTAGAAGTGATTCACTGTTCTATCACTAGCACACCCAAGAATGTGATGCTTGGTAGATACTTGCCAGGGCTTCCCTGGTGGCTCAGATGGTAAAGAATCTGCCTGCAATGCAAGAGATCTGGGTTTGATCCCTAGGTTGGGAAGATCCCCTGGAGAAGGGCATAGCAACCTACTTCAGTATTATTACCTGGAGAATCCCCATGGACAGAGGAACCTAGTGAGCTACAGTCCATGGGGTTGCAAAGAGTTGGACACAACTGAGCACCTAAGCACAGCACAGATACTTGACAAGATACTTGACAATTTTTTCAAAAAATTTTAATTGATTTTTATTGGCGTATAGTTGCTTTACAGTGTCTAGTGTACAGCAACTTAAGTTAGCCAGGCACCCCTTCCCTTTTGGATGAGCTTAGATTACATCTAACTAAACTCTAGAGATAGAAATGAGAAATGTAAATATATAATAGGTACAGCAAGATGTCATTTGAGCTACAGAGATGCACTGGAAGAATTAAATGACCCCTGCCTAACATGGTCCAGAAAGGCTCTATGATCATTACGCCACTGTCTTAGTCCATTCATGCTGCTATAAGAAAATACCATATTGGACAACTTACAAACAACAGACATTTATTTATCATTGTTCTGAAGGCTGGAAGTCTGAAATCAAGGTAACAGCATATTTGGCTGAGGCTTTCTTCCTGATTTGACTTCCCTGATAGCTCAGTTGATAAAGAATCCACCTGCAATGCAAGAGACCCTGGTTTCATTCTTGGGTCAGGAAGATCTGCTGGAAAACGTATAGACTACCCACCCCCGTATTCTTGGTCTTCCCTTGTGGCTCAGCTGGTAAAGAATCTGCCTGCTATATGGGAGACCTGGGTTTGATCCTTGGGTTGGGAAGATCCCCTGGAAAAGGGAAAAAATGCCCCCTCCAGTATTCTGGCCTGGAGAATTCCATGGACTACAGTTCACAGGGTTGCAAAGAGTCGGACACAACTGAGTGACTTTCACTTTCTTCCAGGTTGCAGACTTCTCATTCTGTCTCTGTATAATGCAAGGACTAAGGAGCTCTGTAGGACCTCTTCTATAACAGCATAATCCTATTCACAAGGGCTCTGCTCTCAGGACCTGATCACCTCCCAAAGGCCCCAGATGCTCATACATATGTCACCTTTGGGGGTTGATATTCCAACACATGAATGTTGTTTGTTGTTTGTCATTAAGTTCTATCTAACTCTTTGTGACCCCGTGGACTGTAGCCTGCCAGACCTCCCTGTCCATGGGATTTTCCAGGCTAGAATACTGGAGTGGGTTGCCATTTCCTTCTCCAACACTAATGTTGGGAGGACACAAACATTCAGAGCTTCTCAATGACTTATGTTAAAGGATGACAAGAATTTCTCCATGTAAACAAGAAAAGAAGCACATTCTAGCTTGAGAATTCAACCTGTGAGTCACATAAATTTGGAAAGATGTGCTTACACGTTGGTTCAGCCACAAGTTGCTCACGTGACCTGGAGAGCTGGGAGTGTGTGGAGGTGCAGTGGCCGTGCAGCTAGAGAGGTGGGCCCAGCCTGGAACCCAAGGGTCTCTGTTGTGTTTAGGGGTGGTGACTTTAGCCTTTATGAGTTGGGGAGTATTGAAGGAATTCAAATCAGAGGAATGCTTTCGTCACATTTAAACTTAAAGGATAAGGTGGAGAAAATTGAGAAGAGGTGAGTTATTATAATGTATTGGGTTGGCAAAAAAGTTCATTCAGCTTTTTTCCATAGAAATAAACTTTGTGGCCAACCCAATCCCAGCTAATACCCACGCTCTCCACCAGTTCTAACTCAGGTAACCCTCCCATCTTTAAGGCCCACAGTCATGTGTCAGTATCATCAAGGATATTTTGAAGCAGGCAAGACTGAAGGAATGAGAACAGCATATGATAGTAGGTTGCTTGAGAAATGATGGGGTCTTACAATAAAACTGGTTCAGTAAAAGCTAGAGTGAGGAGAGCTTGCTGGAAGAATTGGCAGATTTTGGCAGGCTGTTGGAGGTCAAAGGGAGGAGGCCAGGATGCCAGTTCTCCCTTGGGCAGCTGGGGATATAGTGGTGCCCTTCTCTGAAATAGACTTTGACAACAGGAGCAGGTTTCTGGGGAAAGTTGTTAAGTTTGAGCTTGTGGCATTTGGTCCTGATGAAATATCCAGAAGGTGTGCGTTAGTTATGAACATCTCTCAGGAGATCAAAAGGGAAGAGGTGGGAGGTTACATGTAAGAGAACTGATGCTGTTTGTGTGCTGTTAATAGTCAAAAGCCATGGCGGCAGTCGAAATGGACTAGGGGGTTTAAGTCAGAAGATAAGTGGGTGACGCCTTAGGGAACATCGCACTTAAGCAATGGTCGGAGGAAGGGGCACTCAACTGAACATACTGCTACTGAAACTGTTGTAATTCTGTACTGTGATAAATGTTTAGGCATTGTAAATGTACAGTACCAATTGATTATACGAGGTACTCTGTTGCATATGACATTTAAAAACACGTGATTTTACTTTAAATCTAGGCGCTACAAAGTATTGTTTATAAGATTCAGATCTAAAGCTGCTGAAAGAAACAGAATTGATGCCTTTTCCCAACATAAAGGTTCTTGCTCTTAGCAAGGAAGTGTGTGTGTGTGTGTCAGTTGCTCAGTCGTGTCTGACTCTTTGCAACCCCATGGACTGTAGCCCATCAGGCTCCTCTGTCCGTGGAATTCCCCAGGCAAGGATACTGGAGTGGTTTGCCAGTTCCTCCTCCATACCAAGGAAAAATGGTACACAGTTTTCTATAGGTCTGGAAACACAGTACTGCAATTGTTGATGATGAGTAAATATTTACTGATAAAGACTTTTTTTCCTCTAGAAAGAGAATACCTTGGCAAAAAAGGCTGAGCTTCCATTTCTCTCATGTGCCTTCCTCTGGCAACATGGTTTATTTATAATGCAATGGAAAAGATAAAAGAAAATGTAACACAGATGTTGAAAATCTAAGTAAAAACTATTAGAAAATAGGTGCTAACAAGTCCTCAATTCAACAGTTTACCCTCTAAAAGACCTGCTTGATGCTGTATAAAGTTCTTCACACAACTTAAAAGCTTTTGCACAACAAAAGAAACTACAAACAAGGTGAAAAGACTGCCTTCAGAATGGGAGAAAATCATAGCAAACAAAGCAACTGACAAAGAATTAATGTCACAAATATACAGACAGCTCATGCAACTCAATACCAGAAAAATAAACGGCCCAATCAAAAAATAGGCCAAAGAACTAAACAGACATTTCTCCAAAGAAGACATACAGATGGCTAACAAACACTTGAAAAGATGCTTCACATCACTCATTATTAGAGAAATGCAAATCAAAACCACAGTGAGGTACCATTTCACACCGGTCAGAATGGCTGCTATCCAAAAGTTTACAAACATTAAATGCTGGAGAAGGTGTGGAGAAAAGGGAACTCCCTTACACTGTTGATGGGAATGCAAACTAGTACAGCCACTATGGAGAACAGTGTGGAAATTCCTTAACAAACTGGAAACAGAACTGCCATACGAACCAACAATCCCACTGCTGGACATGCAAACAAGACACGTGTACCCCAGTGTTCATCACAGCACTGTTTATAATAGCCAGGACATGGAAGCAACCTAGATGTCCATCAGCAGATGAATGGATAAGAAAGCTGTGGTATATATACACAATAGAATATTACTCAGCTATTGAAAAGAATGCATTTGAATCAGTTCTAATGAGGTGGATGAAATTGGAGCCTATTATACAAAGTGAAATAAGTCAGAAAGACACCAATACAGTATAATAACGCATATATATGGAATTTAGAAAGATGGTAACGATGACCGTATATGCAAGACAGCAAAAGAGACACAGATATAAAGAGTAGACTTTTGGCCTCTGTGGGAGAAGGCAAGGGTGGGATGATTCGAGAGAATAGTATTGAAATGTACAGATTACCATATGTGAAAGAGATGACCAGTCCAAGTTCAATGCATGAAACAGGGCACTCAAAGCCAGTGCACTGGGACAACCTTGAGGAATGGGATGGGGAGAGGGGTGGGAGGGGGGTTCATGGTGGGGGACATGTGTACCCATGGCTGATTCATGTCAATAATTATGGCAAAACCCACTACAATATTGTAAAATAATTGGCCTCCAATTAAAATTAATTTTTTTTAAAGTTCTTCACACAAGATTGGAAGGCCATAGGGAAAATCAGCCTCTCACTAATTTTGTTGTTGTTCAGCCGCTCAGTCATGTCTGACTCTTGCCATCCCATGGACTGCAGCACGCCAGGCTTCCTTTGTCTTCCACCAGTTCCCAGAGATTGCTCAAACTCACAGCCATCTAGGTAGTGATGCCAACCAGCTATCTCATCCTCTGGCATCCCCTTCTCCTCCTGCCTTCAGTCTTTCCCAACATCAGGGTCTTTCCTAATGAGTCAACTGTTTGCATCAGGTGGCTGAAGTATTGGAGCTTCAGCATCAGTCCTTCCAATGAATATTCAAGATTGATTCCCTTTAGGATGGACTGGTTGGATCTCCTTGCAGTCCAAGGGACTATCAAGAGTCTTCTCCAACACCACAGTTCAAAAGCATCAGTGCTTCAGTGCTCAGCTTTCTTTATGGTCCAACTCTCACATCCATCTATGACTACTGGAAAAACCATAGCTTTGACTAGATGGACCTTTGGTGGCAAAGTAGTCTCTGCTTTTTAATAAGCTGTCTAGGTTTGTCATAGCTCTTCTTCCAAGGAGCAAGCGTCTTTTAATGTCATGGCTCCAGTCACCATCTGATTTTGGATTGGCCAAATCTCATTTATTGGATTGGCCAAAAAGTTCCTTCAGGGTTTTCCATACCATTTTATGGAAAACCTTGAACAGACTTTTTGGCCAACTTACTACAGTGTTTCAGAGGAGCTATAGTATAAAAGAGCAGCATGAAATTGTATTTATGGATACCTACTGTCCTGTAGGCCCTTGGGCAAATAGGCACAGTCCATGTCTCTCTGTTGTCCTGATAACTAGGTGTTCACACACTCTGAACTTCTTATATTCGTTCCCTAGTGATTCCTGTTTTTAATTCCTTTGTGTCTTGACTCGAGGTGGAATGTTGGCTCCTGATACCTTGTCTTCCCTTCTTCTCTAATACCTCACCCTCCCTCCTTCTCTAATACTTTGTCTTCCTTCAAGACCTAGCTTGTTTTACCTGAGTCTCCATGGTGGCTCCCTTCCCAATGAAATCATTGGAAAAACAGTATGATACTGATGACAGATGTGGATGAAGAAAAAATTATCACTCCCTTCCAACAGAAAAGCCTTTTTAAAATTCTGTACCCTCCAGTTATTTTCCTTATGCATATATATATTTATACAAGACTACAGGCACTAATTTGTATTCTGCTTTTTTCTGATATATCCTGTTTTCCATATTTTTGTCTAATTTTCATAATTATCATTTTCATCATAAAAACAGTACGATCCCATTACAGAAATTAAGTCACCTCTAATCACCATCTTGATGATACTTCCTGCTTGTTTTCTCTAAGTACCTGTGTTGAAGTTGACAGAGGAGGTTAAGGATGTTTCAATGCTTAGGCAGCTTCCTTTGAAACACCTTTGAAATTGATATAACTATTCTAAACTTCCATTATCCCACCTATTATGGTAAATGAACATGCAAGGAATATCTTGAAAAGACCTTAAGGTAGTTCCTATCTTACAAGAAATACACAGTGAGTAATAGCATGATGCAGAATGTTCAAAGATGGATAAGAAAAGTCTCAAGAGGATGAAGAGGTTTCCATGGGAAAATGAAGGAAAACATCCTCCAACTTGTAAAGGCTCAAGGAGAGGCATACTTTCAGTTCAGTTCAGTCTCTCAGTCGTGTCCGACTCTTTCTACCCCATGGACTGCAGCATGCCAGACCTCCCTGTCCATCACCAACTCCCAGGGTTTACTCAAACTCATGTTTGTTGAGTCAGTGATGCCATTCAACCACCTCATTCTCTGTTGTCCCCTTCTCCTGCCTTCAATCTTTCCCAGCATCAGGATCTTTTCCAATGAGCCAGTTCTTCGCATCAGGTGGCCAAAGTACTGGAGTTTCAGCTTCCAACATCTGTCCTTCCAATGAATATTCAGGACTGATTTCCTTTAGGATGGACTGGTTGGATCTCCTTGCAGTCCAAGGGACTCTCAAGAGTATTCTTCAACACCACAGTTCAAAAGCATCAATTCTTCAGCGCTCAGCTTTCTTTGTAGTCCAACTCTCACATCCATATAACCTATTTAACATAAAACATACGTTAACATATCTCACATCCATATAACACATATACTGGAAAAGCCATAGCTTTGAGTAGATGGATCTTTGTCTGCAAAGTAATGTCTCTGCTTTTTAATATGCTGTCTAGTTTGATCATGCTTAGATGCTATCAAGTCTTTACCGCCTGGGCACAGAGTGAATTCACAGACATTTGCATCAAGTGCTGATATATTGGAACAACTCCTGCCCTGTTGGATCTATCCCACCTGTAGAATGAAGGCATTGATCAGGCTGTCTCTGAGATAAACCTATTTAACATAAAACATATGTTAACATATCTCACATCCTTATAACACATATACTGGAAAAGCCATAGCTTTGAGTAGATGGATCTTTGTCTGCAAAGTAATGTCTCTGCTTTTTAATATGCTGTCTAGTTTGATCATGCTTAGATGCTATCAAGTCTTTACCGCCTGGGCACAGAGTGAATTCACAGACATTTGCATCAAGTGCTGATATATTGGAACAACTCCTGCCCTGTTGGATCTATCCCACCTGTAGAATGAAGGCATTGATCAGGCTGTCTCTGAGATTATCTCTAAGTCCTTTTACATGATAACCAGTCTATGACGCTTTTAATGTAACAAACCTCTCTAACATTGATAGTTCTTTATTTCTCTTGTGTCCTGCACTCCAATAAGAATATGGCAAAAGCTTTGGATTCTTTCCATTTAAAAATATCACTGTGCACAAACACATAAAATGTTTCATGATCAAGGGACCAAGAATTTTTTGCTCTAAGCAAAGAAAAGAAACTGTGGAAATGACGTAGAATTCAGAAAGTATTTCACATCCAAGAAGTAGCAGGAATGATGTGGTTCATTTTTCCCTAATGTTGTGTAACCCAGAAAGAAAATGAGAAGACATCTGGAAGACATATATACAACACTTTGAAAAGTTACGTAAAAACATTGACCAAAATGAGTTTAAAATATTGGATGTGATCTAATTATATAGTTTAGGAGACTTGTTATTACTGTAGTAAAAATGGTGACTCAATGGAAGTACTGAGTTCAGGCTTCTAGAATGAGAGGGGACAGTGGGCAAGACCACAGTTGTCTGGCTGTTTTTAGAAAACGTGTACTGATGGACTAAATATATCCCCTAGCTCCTTTGTAAATTATTAGAAGCTCTATCTGTGTAGTTGGTTATTTGCAATTTTGTTTTCTATATGTTACACTGACATTTGACATTAATACAGATGAGGCACTCTTTCTTCTAACATCATCTCCTTTGTGTGAAGTGAATTCTCACTTTAAACTGAGATTATAGTGGAGAAGTGATGTAGTGTTGACTATAAGCCATTGAACATAAGTTGCATTTTGTGGCTCTAGTTAAATTGCTCAGGATTTTTCTGCTGTGCTAAAGTCGATAGAAGAAGAAAGCTGTTTTAGAAAAAGAATATGAAGTGTCTCATTTTTTTAAAGATGTGGACCCTGTTCACTTTGTGATTCAGATGTTTAAAGGCATGTCATAAGGATACTTCAGTTTTGGAAATGTGTAGTTTGAGATGAGAAAGAAGACTGTCATCAGACAGCTCTTTTCCCAAGAGATTTTTGGAGTCAAAACTACTTGATGGATTCTTCTAAAGGCAGTTTTTTTTGCCATGTTCTTCCAATATGTATTAAATTGTAGTTTAAAAAGAATAATAATCTTACAGTGATATGTCTTGCATAGTGTGTGGAACAGGCCTTTAGATGAACATTCTTGAGGTACTGCAGATCTGGGCAAAGACCAGGTATTTGTGGGTCTGGATTTTAGACAATTATTTGTTCAGTGAACTTACAGCAGTTTGTTTTTGAATGCCTCTTCCCTAGTGGCTCAGACGGTAAAGTATCTGCCTACAATGCAAGTAGACCCGGGTTCAATCCCTGGGTCAGGGAGATCCACTGGAGAAGAAAATGGCACCCCACTCCAGTGCTCTTGCCTGGAATATCCCATGGATGGAGGAGCCTGGCAGGTATTGGTCCATGGGGTCACAAAGAGTCGGACACAACTGAGTGACTTCACTTTCACGTTCCTAAGCACCATCCACATCACATCCTATTGTTTGTGTCTGTCTGGGGAACCCTAATCACTATAGTACGTTTTTATTCCCATCTTGAGGAGTCTGAGTCTTACATATTTTAAATAATTTTTAAAGGTAAGTGGTAAAGCAGGGATTAGAACTCAGGCTGTCCGGCTCCAGACCCTGCTGTCTTACCCAAAGAGGTTGACGAAGGATCACTTTTACGGTTGTTTTTATTTTCTGTTGAGACAGGCAAATTCTGAATTATTGGGCTTTTTTGGTAAACATCTTAAATAGTATTGCTTATAATTTTAACCGAAGCAGAACACCATGAAGTTAGCATAAAATGAGTGCATCGGTGCATAGTTTACCCATTGAGTAGAACGAATATTTATTGAATATGCCATGCTAGGCTCTAGAGGGTACAAAGATGAAAGGCCAGGATCTGTGCCTGAGGGGCATGGCCCACTGTGTAGAGACCACCAGGTACGCAGACCACCAGGTACAGTTGGGCTGAGAGCTTCTGTAGTGAAGCAGGTTATATAGACAGCGAGAGCCCTGGGGATAAACACCCTCAGTGTTTAAACACCTTTCCTTCTCACCCTTATTTTCTGTATGTCTGGGGGTGGCCATATCATTTGCTTGGCTTTTTCCATAAGATGTTACAGAAAAACCCAATCAAACTTTTTGACCAAACCAAGATACGCATTTTGTAAAGAAACATAGCACGTGATATAAAATTCAGTGTTATATAGTTATACACTGAAAAGTGTGGTATGTATGTGTAAAGTAGGATTAATTTTTCTTCCCAGATACGCAAAAGATTCTTTATTAATTTTTGTGGTTTGATGACCTGATGTATGTAGGGTTTTTTATGTAATGCATTGTTCTTTTCAGTCTTCAGATTATGAAATAGAAAGATCATGTTGTTCACTGAGGAAAACCAAGACTTAAAGTACACTTGGCAGT
The DNA here is from genome assembly GCA_006408675.1 of Madoqua kirkii. Classification (NCBI taxonomy): domain Eukaryota; kingdom Metazoa; phylum Chordata; class Mammalia; order Artiodactyla; family Bovidae; genus Madoqua; species Madoqua kirkii. Next base: position 37,423 of record SJYC01135198.1, read on the forward strand.
TTCAGATAGTTAAGGAATAAATGTTAAAGTTCTGAGGTGTTTCTGGAGGGTGAGGAAAAATAAGGAAATGGGCCAATAGCATATTGATAGAGTGGGTGGTTTTAAATATGATCACATTTTGTGGCATTGAAGAATTGCTCTTCATACCGTAAATCCCTGCTGCCAGCTTGTAACATGCCTGCAGTGATGCCGTTAAAATCTTATAGGTTAGGGCACTCCACCCTAAGTTGTATTCTAAAGAATTACCTTGTTTTGCAATATGTTGAAAGATGTGCTGAGCATGTAAAGAATTCCATCAGCAAATAAGATTGGAAAATACTATTATTAATCCCATTCTAGGCAGTTCATTACTTCTGAGGACAAAAAAAGATTCTAAAACATCCCATAGTAAGAAAAAAATTCCATTTACTTTTGTTATATCAACACTTCACAAATTTATATGACAATAGAATTTTTTTTCTGAGAATACTAGATTAATATATTGTTTCTCTAAGGAAATGGCAGTCGACTCCAGTGCTATTGCCTGGAAAATCCCATGGACAGAGGAGCCTGATAGGTTACAGTCCATGGGGTCGCAAAGAGTCAGACACGGCTGAGCGACTTCACTTTCACTTTCAAGCAGTCTTCTAATGGCTTTCTGGGAGAGGCCAAGAAATGATGAAGAGATGATGATGATGATAGCATTAATGATGTAATAACATAGTATCTAAGCCTCCCTGGATATTTACTGTGCCCCGTGTACAGATCTACAGTGGTTTTACATGTATTATCTCATTTGAATACAACAATTCTATGAGCTTTCTCACTTTGCAAATGAAAAAAGATAAGCTTAATGGAATTACATAACGTTTTTCTTCATGATCACACGCAACTAGTCAGTGTCAAAGCCATTGGTAACGTGTCTCAGAGCCACTTATCTCTGTCTTTACCTGCACTGTGTAATCCTACACATAAAGTTCTCATCAGATACTTACAGTCTAGATCACTGAGTCATTGTCCCCTTTTCACCGTGACCACAAGCAAGGGAAGAGCCTTGGGGAGTTGAGTTCTGATGGATGATGAGACAGAGGAGTGAAGAGAAGGGGCCTCAGCCCCTGAATGTTCAGAGGAGTGGAGGCAGGGCATAGGGGTCAGAGTTTAGGAAGAAGCACAGCAGAAGGAAGGTACAGAGGGAAGGTAGGTAGTGGTTGGCTTCTTCTGTTTTCCAACTTGGTCTGGAAGCAGCCTCTTTCTTTTCATGAGGAATATGATCCAGAAGAAGAAGAAGCAGGGTACAGGTTAGAATGAACCACTGCCTCTCCAAGTCAGCACAAGTCTGACCAAAGATGAACATGTCAGGACAAGTCAAATCCCTTCCAGGAAAGATCACTGGGAGGACTCTCTGTTTTTACACACCCGATTGTGATACTCAGTTCCATGGAGTGATTTGGAGAGCCTCTGGATACAGCACATGGTATTAAGTGAAAGCAAATTTGTACAGTGGAGGTATTTAGAGGGCCCTGTTCTTTTTTAGTGAAGAGAGTAGCATTTTGGTGTAGTACCTTTGTACAGTGACTGTATTTGAATATGTATAACTACTCTATTTAACACAGAAATGCTTTCAAAATATTATTTTAGTCATGGGATATGGAAGGAAATATACCATCTTAGTATTTTCCTTGAATAGGATATCAGTTCTTAGAGCGTGCAGGGAAGAGAGCAGAGAGTGCTGAACAGTCCCTGACAACCTGTCCCCTTTGATCTTAGACTCCAGCGTCTCCCAGGGCAAGTCTCTGATGCTGGTGCCTCTCTTTCTGACCTCACTCCACATCTGCAGTTTTTCTTTCTGATTTCAGGGACTTCCCTTCTGCCCTTCTGCCCTTCTTGCACTATTCTAGGCCTCATTTAGGAAAGACATTGGTAGCAAAGGCAGGACCTAGATCTCCTGGTTTTTATTCCTTTCTCATCTCTACCCTGGTGGTTCAGACAGTAAAGAATCTGCCTGCAATGCAGGAGACCCTGGTTGGATTGCTGAGTCAGAAAGATCCCCTGGAGAAGGAAATGGCTACCCACTCCAGTATTCTTGCCTGGGAAATCCCATGGACAGAAGAGCATGGGGTTGCGAAGAGCCAGGCATGACTTAGTGACTAATACTTTCACTGTCTTTCTCATCTCCACTTGACATATAACTGTGTTTTTTTTAAAGCTCAAACAATGGGTCTAATGTTTTATCAAGCTGATTTAAAGAAAGTCTTTTTTTTCCTGGATGACAGAAAGTTCTGGGTGACAAAAATACTTCCTAAGCCTAGGAAATGATCTTATTCTGAGAAATATTCTATATGGGAAAATGATAACAGAATAAATAGTGCCATCTCATCTTTTGGATTTTCTGTTATCATTCTTTGATTATCATGCTTTACAATTTGATGAAAAAAAAAACAAAATAACAAATTGATAAAATTTACAAAATCTGCAGCAAAATATGCATGTATCAGCCTATCCAGAGTCAAGGAGAGAGCAAACAAACTGGTAGCTTGAGATTTAGTATTAATAGTATATCTATGGGAAGGCAATGGCACCCCGCTCCAGTACTCTTGCCTGGAAAATCCCATGGATGGAGGAGCCTGATGGGCTGCAGTCCATGGGGTTGCTAAGAGTTGGACACAACTGAGCAACTTCATCACTTTTCACTTTCATGCATCGGAGAAGGAAATGGCAACCCACTCCAGTGTTTTTGCCTGGAGAATCCCAGGGATGGGGAAGCCTGGTGGGCTGCCATCTCTGGGGTCACACACAGTCAGACACGACTGAAGCGACTTAGCAGCAGCAGCAGCAGCAGCAGCAGTATATCTACTGGAGCCTCAACCCTCCCTAATTAAGAAGTCTTAAAAGAAGATTAACGTTTTCTGTTGATATTTACCTCTGAAATTTTAAACAAAACAATGCAAGTAGAAGATACCCTAAGGAGCGTTTTTGAAAAAATCCTAACAACTATATAGAGCCCCACAGATGAAATGATTTAAGTAGCTTGGATAATGCTACGTCTTATAAAGTGTCTGAAACAGACTTGGGAAACTCATAAAGAGCCTTGTGTTTTGTAATGTATGTGAGAGTTTATGGGTGCTTTAGAGCCTACTGTGAAAGACTGGCTCTGAGTTACAAGGAAAAGAGGCTGACAGTAGTATTAGCCAGTTGCCAAAGTCTTCATAGAACTTAGAACTGGAACTTGAAACTTAGAACTTCATAGAATTTAGAATTGAAAAGAGACTTTAGAACTCTTTTTACAAAAGAGTGAAAATGATGGATCAACTGTGAATGTCCATCACAAGTGAGGACGACAGAGCTAAGGCAGACCCCAGATTGCCTGAAAGATAAAGAGAAGTTCACTGCTCTTCCCACCCAGTTGGGAGTTGCTTGATATTGATCAAGCTTTTGCTAATCTGGAGTTGAGATCTATTATACGTATCTACAGATCTTTCTTCTTTGTGTGACATCTGAAAAGTGGTGGGAAAGACAAGAAATTCAAACTCAATGATCTCGATTTGCTCCCAGGTGTGCCGTTGTTAGGTAGGTGACCTTGGGCAGAATATTTAATTTGGCCATTCTCAAATGCTGCATTATTAAACATATATACTAATCAGTAGGTAATTGGAATTGTTGTGACCATCAGAGAAGGTGAAATGTGTGAAAACTTTATATAACATAAATTCTTATATCAAGGTAGGTGGGACTTGTTAGGCTACAGGCTGCTATTTTTGTGTTAGACTATGAACATAATTTTGAGGGGGGAGGCAGGGGTTGTATGTTTGTTCTGGGTTTTGGTTTTGTTGTTGTCTCTATAAAATGAGGATATCCTGTTGCTGTGGGATAGTTTACACTTTCATTATCAAATTAGGATGGCTGTTTTTTCCTCGTTGATTTCAGGAGTTAGTATTTAAATGGAAGAGATCTCTCTGACTGACCCACCTCCCTTTTGATTGAGTTTATCACTGGTTTACCTCTAACCTGTGCTCGGTCGAACTTTAAAAGCTAAATAGTTGGATCTTTTTGTATACAAAGTAGCTAGGATTTTAAAATGGCCTGTTCTCATTTTGAAAACCCAAGAGTAATGGACTACTTTTAACAAGGGTAGACTAGGGCGTTAAGAAGCTGTGTGTGTCTCTCTAGATATGTTCTTTTACCATGGGCGGATCATTTGTTTCTTAATCACTAAAAGCATCAAGTTTTTGTAAGTATAAAATAAAAGCAGAGTGTATTTTAAGGTCTTTGTGTAGCATTTTCTCTTTTCTGCATTAGTCCTCTTCCCCTGTATTATCATCTTTTCTATAAAGAAAATGTCAGGTTAACCCATCATTTTTCTTTCTTCTGTGTTTAAGTAAGCATGTATGCTTTATAAACCGTGAGTCATAATTCCTCTCTCTTTTGTAATTTATTTCCCTTTTCTCTTTTGAGACCCTTTTGGGCCTCAAAGTGACATGATTTCTGGGTGACTCGCTTCGTTTTTGAAGGACAGAGGACTTAACTTGAGGCGATTATGTAAAATCAAGCTCTTAAAAATAGATGTAATTCTCTCTTTGCCAGCTGGGGACACTACCCAAAAAAATTGAAGTAAGGATGAACTCTGAAGTTCAGGTAGAGCTAAAGAACTAAAATCAATGGAACTTTTAATGGGAATTCTGAGTGAAATAATTGTTTGCATTCTCCTGTGTTCCCCATTCAGAAAAATTTCTTTTCTTTGTCTTCTTTTGCTTGAATATGGCTTCTAGGAGGCTCATATTTAGATTTCCTGTAAGCTTTATAATTACTATGTAAGGACTATGAAGTGGGAAGGAATACATTGGCAAGGCTTATTACAATTACTTTGTCATGCATCTGGTTATGTTGGCATATTTGTTTAATTAAATTCCCTGCTAATTATAACTGTATGTACTTCTGTTAATTATTATTTGCTTAACACAGGAAACAGTGTAATTCTTTAAAGGAAAGCAACTCACTCTCTATTTAAATTAAATTTCAACATAATATGCTTTCTAAAATAACAGTAGTGATGTTTCATTAGAATGGTAGTTGGAAAGTATTTATCAACCTCAGTGGGAATTTGGACTGGCTAAAATGTAACAGAGCTGTTTTAATATCAAATTGTGATTGGAAATCAAAAGCTTCAGAATATAATGGTCAACATTCTGAAACCATTCCCACCATCCAATGCTGCATATGGCTCATTTACTGAAGGATACATTTTCAGCCTTTAAGGTAAACCTTCCCTACCCTTCAGAATCTCATCGCCTATTCTAGAAGAAAGAAGGGGAGAATTAGCACTTGAGAGTGATATCCCAAGACCCAATTTCACATCTCTTTCTAATACACACATTCTCTGAAGCCTTTGTTTTATAACATTGCCCAGATTGCTTGGTCACAATCACTCATGATATTGAATGTATTTATAGACTTTTTCAAGCTGCAGGTCTTCCATCAGAGTTAAAATAAAATTCCCAATGAAGTTGCATTTTTTCCATTTCACTTTTTTCATCCTCTCTCACTTTAACAATTCTTATATAGGTTTCCTCTTCCTCCCACTCTTTGTCAGGCATGATTTTTTTTTTTTTTAATTTTACCACTTATCTCATGATGAGCTGGGAACTCTCTTATTTACGTAACTGTCCTCCTTCATTTGCCTGTACCCTGGCACCAGTTCAAAGGGCTCAATCCTTATCAATTCCTTTCCTTCATTTAGTTTAAAACTAGTTTTTCTCTCTAAAATAGCCACTTAAAATATTTGCAATATGTTCTTACTATTAACTCTAATTCACATTAAAAGCTTTCTTTTCTATCTCAAGAGCTTTAGTTTTGGCCCTACACAGAAATGGTCTTTCCTTATGGCTCAGTCAGTAAACAACCTGCCTGCAATGCAAGAGACCCGGGTTTGATTCCTGGGTCAGGAAGATCTCCCAGAGAAGGAAATGGCAACCCGCTCCAGTGTTCTTACCTGGAGAATTCCATGGACAGAAGAGCCCGGCGGGCTACAGTCCATGGAGTTGCAAGAGTTGGAGACAACTTAGTGACTAAATCATCATCGTCATCTATACAGAAATGGATTTAAAACATGCCCCTTTCGGTAAATTGCCACTTTTCTGAGTCTCAGGGTTCTTGATTATGAAATGGGGCTGTAAGTAGTGTCTCTACCTTATAGGGCTAAAGAGGAAGTCAAATGATAAGACATATTTAAAACATCTAGCTTAAACCATCACCAAGATTAGATAATGAACCTTAATTGGTGGAAATGAAAGTGAAAGTGTAGTCGCTCAGTCATGTCCAGCTCTTTATGACCCCATGGACTGTAGCCCGCCAGGCTGCTTTGTCCCTGGAATTCTCTAGGCAAGAAGAGTAGAGTGGATTGCCATTTCCTTCTCCAGGGGATCTTTTCAACCCAAGGATTGAACCTGGGTCTTCTGCACTGTGGGCAAATTCTTTACTACTGAGCCACCTGGGCAGCCTCAAAGTGGAAATACTGCATTGT
>SJYC01135199.1:0-59021 GCA_006408675.1 Madoqua kirkii
TGCCCAGATTGCTTGGTCACAATCACTCATGATATTGAATGTATTTATAGACTTTTTCAAGCTGCAGGTCTTCCATCAGAGTTAAAATAAAATTCCCAATGAAGTTGCATTTTTTCCATTTCACTTTTTTCATCCTCTCTCACTTTAACAATTCTTATATAGGTTTCCTCTTCCTCCCACTCTTTGTCAGGCATGATTTTTTTTTTTTTTAATTTTACCACTTATCTCATGATGAGCTGGGAACTCTCTTATTTACGTAACTGTCCTCCTTCATTTGCCTGTACCCTGGCACCAGTTCAAAGGGCTCAATCCTTATCAATTCCTTTCCTTCATTTAGTTTAAAACTAGTTTTTCTCTCTAAAATAGCCACTTAAATATTTGCAATATGTTCTTACTATTAACTCTAATTCACATTAAAAGCTTTCTTTTCTATCTCAAGAGCTTTAGTTTTGGCCCTACACAGAAATGGTCTTTCCTTATGGCTCAGTCAGTAAACAACCTGCCTGCAATGCAAGAGACCCGGGTTTGATTCCTGGGTCAGGAAGATCTCCCAGAGAAGGAAATGGCAACCCGCTCCAGTGTTCTTACCTGGAGAATTCCATGGACAGAAGAGCCCGGCGGGCTACAGTCCATGGAGTTGCAAGAGTTGGAGACAACTTAGTGACTAAATCATCATCGTCATCTATACAGAAATGGATTTAAAACATGCCCCTTTCGGTAAATTGCCACTTTTCTGAGTCTCAGGGTTCTTGATTATGAAATGGGGCTGTAAGTAGTGTCTCTACCTTATAGGGCTAAAGAGGAAGTCAAATGATAAGACATATTTAAAACATCTAGCTTAAACCATCACCAAGATTAGATAATGAACCTTAATTGGTGGAAATGAAAGTGAAAGTGTAGTCGCTCAGTCATGTCCAGCTCTTTATGACCCCATGGACTGTAGCCCGCCAGGCTGCTTTGTCCCTGGAATTCTCTAGGCAAGAAGAGTAGAGTGGATTGCCATTTCCTTCTCCAGGGGATCTTTTCAACCCAAGGATTGAACCTGGGTCTTCTGCACTGTGGGCAAATTCTTTACTACTGAGCCACCTGGGCAGCCTCAAAGTGGAAATACTGCATTGTTTTTTTGAACAGGAGTCTTAGTTATCATCTGAAATTTGTATTGGCTCACAGGAGGGTAATATGTATTAGCTACGTGATAACACTCCAAGAAATTCCGCAAAATGTGCCTGAATTTAGGACAGTCGTTCAATTCAATAGATACTTTTTGACTGACTACCATATACCAACCCTGCACTGTGTACAAGAGAAAAAAGTCAAGGCCTCTCTTCTCAGAGAGCCATGCTGCTGCTGCTGCTAAGTCACTTCAGTCGTGTCCGACTCTGCGTGACCCCAGAGACGGCAGCCCACCAGGCTCCACTGCCCATGGGATTTTCCAGGCAAGAGTACTGGAGTGGGGTACCATTGCCTTCTCCGCAGAGAGCCATAGTCTTGTGGAAAAGTCAGATCATTCAGAAAATTATGTTAAGTGTTATGGAAGAAACATAATGAGCAGGTTTGGGACCATAGAAAAGAGGTTGTCATGTCTGAGGCCATGACATTGAAAGTGAGTCTTTCAGAATCAGTTAGAAATTAGACAAGTAAAGAATGGGGAAAGATGCCCTCCCTATATGCTTTGTCTTTGAGTGGAGAACACCTGGTCTTTGTCATCCATCTGATACTCCAGAGACCAGCCAGCCACATGCAAGGCTGTGTGGTCTCACACAGGTCAGTTATTTAATTAACCTCTCTGAACATCACTTTGCACATCTCCATTTAGGGTTTACTACAAAGCATTGTGAGGATGCATATAAAAGGGCTGAGACCTAATACATAGTTTAAAAAATAAGTTGATTTGGTTGTAAACACTGAGAATTTGGCATTCACTGCCAAGGAAGCCTAATTTTGGTATTTGATAGTGGCTGAATTTGCCAACCACCTACACAGTGGTTGGGCTACTTGAATGGAAAGTTTCCTTCCCAATTAATGCACCATTTTTCTCAGAGACTTTGAACAGGCATATTTTTGATCCATCAAATCTTTTCTGTCCTGGGGTTGTGTCTGGTTTTTATTCCAATTTTAAAGTCTGTCTGCACACATTGTGCCTTGAGCCATGTAGCAGATAGAAAGACAAATGATTTCCTTTTATTATTCTTTTTATTAACAACTAAGGGAAATAACATTTAAGGAAAAAAGAAGACTGACTTGAGAGAAACTTCTGGTTATTTTCTAATGAGGGAAGAAATCTCTAAACGCAGTATATCAATCCTATTTCCAGGATAACAAAGCAAATCTGAGACAGTTTTAAGCTTTTCCCTTATTCCCTTTATCATGAATGTTTAATATCCAAAGGAACCAATTTTTGTTCAGAATTAGCTTCCAGGTTGAAGGACTATTAGCAATCACCACAGGGAGCTTCACACTCCGATGATATCTGCCACCCTTTTTTTTTTGGAACAGAATTATTTTCCATGTAGTTGTAGCAAGAGCCTTTGTTTCACTGGCCTCGTCAACTCTAATATATTTTAAATATGTCTACTTTTGCCAAGATGAGACATCAAGAAAGTAACCGCACTATATGTAGAGAAAGAGTAGGTCTCTGCTTTATTAAGCTTGTAAAACCAACATGTTTAGCCTTCTATACACGATCCTTCATGTAGCTATTTCGATTTGAAACCTTATAAATATTGTTACAATCATGTTATAGTCATAATATGAGTTAACTATTTTTTTAACCACTTAATACATGCTAGGTGCTTCATGTAAGTGTTCTTGTTTATCTTTACAGTGGTCCTGTCATGTAGATGCTCATGTAATATCATTTATCTAGGAAACTAAGGCTTCAAGAAGTCAAGCGATTTGCGTCTTATTCTGTGGCTTACAGAACTGGAGTACACACCCCAGCCTGTTTGATTCCAGAGCCCAGGCTCTGATACACTAGCCTACACTACATCTTTTCAGTCCTTCTATGATGTTCTGAAAGACTTTCCACACAACAGTCCATAATGTAAAGCATTATTTGATGTCTTATTATAGTACTTACTCTTAAGCTAGTACTTACTTAGTACTAGCTTATTAACGTTTGATGGCAACCCACTCCGGTACTCTTGCCTGGAAAATCCCATGGACGGAGGAGCCTGGTAGGCTGCAGTGCATGGGGTCACACAGAGTTGGACACGACTGAAGTGACTTAGCAGCAGCATAAACACTGAAAGCAAGATGAAGCTGGTGTAGGCTTAATAAGATATTTATTTAGCAAGGATGTTCTTGCTACTAATAAGCCAAACATTATACCAGGCATTGGATTTTTAAAAATAAAAAAAGATATCACTTGACCTTGAGAAGGTCACATCTTGTTGGCAAGATGTGCAAGAGTTCCCAAATTTCAAAAACCTCTGAAAAATGAAAGATTTTTGTATGAGGCTCATTTAGCACTAATACCTGACCTGAATTTTTAGTAGGCTGTACATGGCCTTTGGGAATTGTTACATAATCTGTAGCAAATGCCCTGCATAACTTTTCTAAATTCTGAACTTTCTCATTCCTGGTATACATCTGGTTGTAAGGGTCTAACAGAGGGGATTGTGGACCCATACAGTGAATTCAGATGTGGAGGTCCCAAGAAAGGAGTGGTCATTTGACCTGACTGAGTTAAAGATTCACAGAAGAGAGGCTTCAGACACTGAAGATAGAATTCACCAAAAATTCACCAGACAGAGCAAAACTCAAGGGCAAAGATACCTCGTCACAGTCATGAGAGAATATGCCGAGGGTGTATACGGGAGACAAGACTAGAAGGGCAGCTTGGCCTCGGATTACAGCCGGCCTTGCATGCCACGGGAAGTTTGCACTGGTTCTTGCTGTGGCCAAGCCCTAGGGAAGCTTGGGAAGGCTTTAAGCAGAGGAGTCATCTCATCAACTTTCTACATTAGAAAATCCCCTTCTGCCTCAATGAGGATGCTGTAATAGTAAATAGGGCCCAGGATGATGAGGATTTGGACCAAGCTAGTGGCAGTAATTGAGCAAGGACAGAGAAGGGGAAGTGGAGAAAAGACCTCAAAGCTGACTTCCGGGTTTTCTAATCTGAGCATCTGAGTCAATGGGAATGCCACGACCCAGGACATGGATACAGAGGGAGCCACAAGAGCTAGTGATCATGTCCATGTTGAACTTGACTTTCCTCTATATCATGTTTGTGGAGATGGAGCAGAAAATCGAGATTTGGGATCTGAAGCACCGCTTGTAAGTTTTATATCTAGTCATATATATTTATAATGATTTGAAACTGCTAGAGTAAATGATATTATCGAGATGAAAACAGTGCAGGTGACCCACATTTAAGGTTAGATGGAAGACATGAAGCTGAAGAGATGAAAGAGCAGCAGTGAGTGAAGGAGATAGAGGGAGGTGTATCAAGGAATGGAAGGATGGCGGTGTGTCTCCTTCCTGCATGAGGCAGGGTGGAAGGAGATGCTGTCAGATGTGGAGACATCGTCAGAGCATGCGCCCTCTCACAGCACTTTCAGGCAGTTGTTCCAGAAGAACAGCTGAGGTGGCTGAGGGCGGGTGTACCATGAGTGCAGGCTGCTCTACAAAACTTGCATGGACTAGTCAGAGGGTTGTGTCATCTTTCAAAATACTAATATTTGGGAAAGGCAGCAGTTGATTGAAGTAATATGTTAAGAGGCATTAGCTATAACTTATGGCTTACTGCTCATTTCCTGAGTAAATAAAAGAGAGAATCCTACCAGCTAAGCCTCTTGGACTTTGTCTCCAAAAGCGCAAATTAAAGAATAGCCATTGAATGTGTTCCCAGTGCAATTAGTGAATAACTGAGTAGATTTTGATTTTAAGCTGCAGGGATTAAGGTTCGGTGCCACTGACAAGCCTTCAGGTGTTCTTTCTAGGATTTTATTCTGCCATATGTTTAAGAAGTACATTGAACTATGACCCAAGAAACTTCTACCACTTGGTGATCAAGTAGCATATCAGTTGCAACTTTCATATTTTTAGGTGAGACATGGAAATGTGATGATGGGAGAATAAGTTGAAGACTCAGTTTCCAAACTGAAGAGAACAAGGGTCCAGTCGCTTCATATCTTGAAAATAATGATGCCTGTCTTCTCTCATCAGGAGTTTTTGCTTTGCTTTAATGAAACAGTGTATCATTTTAGGCAAGAAGGTACGATGGGAAGCAGTTCTCTTGAAAATTTCTTTGTTTTATCCTAATAGAAAATTCTGTCTTGTAGAATGTCTATGTTGCTACAGAAGACAGCCTAAATGTATCTTCTCTAGCAACATGTAAGCAAGACATCTTACACTGATTAATTACTCATGAAAATCCTGAAAAATCAGTATCTTTTACATGCAAAAGCATCATGCCTGGCCCCTATAGGAAACTGACTCTTGAGAACCAAGTCTCAGCCAGAAGTATAGAAGCTGCTGTTTGCAACCTCCAGACCCATGGTGGTGTGATTGGTGAGGAACACCTTCAAGTAGGCAGTTGTACGTCATATCTCACAGTCACCCTCCATCTACTCAGCAACATGTTTTATCACTCCAAAGAAATCCACAAAATTATTTCACATAATTGACTCTTCTGATGCCATAACTCTAACTGCAGGGACTGCCCTTCCATAAATCCTGGGACTGTGATCTCCATGATTTAATATGAGGCCATGCAGGGACACGTCCAGTTCCAAGAATCTTTTTCCCTTAAGCTGTTCAGTTCAGTTCAGTCGCTCAGTCATGTGTGACTCTGTGCGACCCCATGAATCACAGCACACCAGGCCTCCCTGTCCATCACCAACTCCCAGAGTTTACCCAATCTCAAGTCCATTGAGTTAGTGATGCCATCCAGCCATCTCATCCTCTGTCGTCCCCTTCCCCTCCTGCCCTCAATCCATCCCAGCATCAGGGTCTTTTCCAATGAGTCAACTCTTCGTGTGAGGTGGCCAAAGTATTGGGGTTTCAGCTTCAGCATCAGTCCTTCCAGTGAACACCCAGGGCTGATCTCCTTTAGGATGGACTGGTTGGTCTCCTTGCAGTCCAAGGGACTCTGAAGAGTCTTCTCCAACACCACAGTTCAAAAGCATCAATTCTTCGGCGCTCAGCTTTCTTCAGAGTCCAACTCTCACATCTATACATGACCACTGGAAAAACCATAGCCTTGACTAGACAGACCTTTGTTAGCAAAGTAATGTCTCTGCTTTTGAATATGTTATCTAGGTTGGTCATAACTTTCATTCCAAGGAGTAAGCATCTTTTAATTGCATGGCTGCAGTTACCATCTGCAGTGATTTTTGAGCCCCCCAAAATAAAATCAGCCTCTGTTCCCACTGTTTGCCCATCTATTTGCCATGAAGTAATGAGGCTGGATGCCATGATCTTAGTTTTCTGAATGTTGAGCTTTAAGCCAACTTTTTCACTCTCCGCTTTCACTTGCATCAAGAGGCTCTTTAGCTCTTCTTCACTTTCTGCCATAAGGGAGGTGTCATCTGCATATCTGAGGTTATTGATATTTCTCTTGGCAATCTTGATTCCAGCTTGTGCTTCCTCCAGCCCAGCGTTTGTCATGATGTACTCTGCATAGAAGTTAAATTAGCTTATGTGGAGGTATGAATAATGAATGTAAGAAATAAATCTTCTCCAAATTTCCTTTTACCTCAGCATAGAAGTCAGTGAAAAGGCATACTTGAGGCATACTTTTTTTTTCCTTTATAAAAGGTGGTCTCAGGTAAGGTACTTCAGTGATAAAGTCTAGACAGAAAATAACATGAAGGTATTAGGAGGGAGATCTATTACATGTTTTTGAGGAGATAAACCCTGAATGGAGAGGTTCACTGTCAATGACTTCTAAGTGAACTTTTTGGCACTAGTCTTTCTCCCCAGAGCAATCTTTCTGAGACACCCAGTTACTTTGTTACTTAACCTACCCTTGCCCACTTTCTGGTTAGAGTCCAGATTCTTCAGTGAGGCGTGCAAGATCTGGCCCTAAGCATGCAGGTTCTTCTTTTGCTTTGCCCTTCTTTGGCTCTGTGACTCACACTCAAATGTTTTATGTCCACTCTTTCTCCAACTGGCATTCGCCCTAAGAGTCAACACTCTGATGATTAGGCCTTCCTGAGAACGAATTGCTCCTTTCTTTCTCTCCACCATAGATGGTATATATTTGTATCACAGAATCTCTAATATTTCATGCAGTCATCTGTTTATATGTAAGTATCATTTTATTAGATAGTACATTTTTAGAGAACAAAAAATATATCTATTTATCTACATATCTTTGTACTTAGCATTATGCCTGCTTCATAGTTATCATTCAGTAAATACTCATTGGATAGAAGAATAGATATATGGACAAATGAAATATTTTGTCCTGAGGGGACCATTTATTTGGCAACCTATTTCACAAACTCTATTAGCCTTGTTTTCCCTTTGGGCCAATTCCACTCTCTAAGGCCAGAGCCACGTAAGACTCTGCACAATTTTTTGTAGCTGAGCTAACACAGGAAAACTCAGATTTGATTTTCAATACAATAATTACTTATCAGTACTCTCATGGGCAGATGTACATATCTGATGCATAAGTAGATTACTGGATTTTATTGGTCTTGAATATGTTATAATTAAGTGACTGCTTCTGACTATGAGGTGAAGAACATAGCATTTTAAAAATAGCACCTAATTATCTGCTGTGATCATATAGATTAAATATTATGGCTTATTTTACATTTCAATAATTTGCATAGTAAAGCTTTTCAACATTTACCAGTGTCCGACATCTCAGCTAATTCTTAAATAGAAGTTGGAACTGACTTTAAGAAGTTATGGGTTATCTTTAGACCTTTGACACTAAGATCATTATTATACTCTCTGATTCCTCTTTGTAGAAGAAAAATGAGGACAAATATGTCTAATAAGTAGAGTCTGAAGTTAAACTAAGTAGCTGACAAGCAATAGCTCACTTGAACTTACTTTGAGGTTGACCAATTTCATTACGTAGGTCCAAGGATTTTCAAAAATTTTAGCCATCACTACAATATACAGACATGCATGCATACATTCTTATGTGCATACATTATACACACACACACACATATATATACACACACACATATAGGGATATCTGAAAGAAAAAGAAATGCAAAAAGTCAAAATGGCTGTCTGAGGAGGTTTACAAATAGTTGAGAAAAAAGAAAAGCTAAAGGCAAAGGAGAAAAAGAAAGATATTCCCATTTGAATGCAGAGTTCCAAAGAATAGCAAGGAGAGATCAGAATGCGTTCTTAAGTGGAACAATGCAAAGAAATAGAGGAAAGCAATTAAATGGGGAATACTAGAGATCTCTTTAAGAAAATTAGAGATACCAATGGAACATTTCATGCAAAGATGGGCACAATAAATGACAGAAATTGTATGGACCTAATAGAAGCAGAGGATATTAAGAAGAGGTGGCAAGAATACACAGAAGAACTATATAAAAAATATTCATGACCCAGATAACCATGATGGTGTGATCACTCACCTAGAGCCAGACATCCTGGAGTGAGAAGTCAAGTGGGCCTTAGGAAACATCACTACTAACAAAGCTAGTAGAGGTCATGGAATTCCAGCTGAGGTGTTCCAAATCCTAAAAGATGATGTGGTTAAAGTGCTGCCCTCTATACATCAGCAAATATGGAAAACTCAGCAGTGTTCACAAGACTGGAAAATGTCAGTTTTCATTCCAGTTTCAAAGAAGGGCAATTCCAAAGAATGTTCAAAGTACTGTACAATTGCACTTATTTTCCATGCTAGCAAAAGTCAAAATGAAAGTCGCTCAGTCGTGTCCTACTCTTTGCAACCCCACAGACTATAAAGTCCATGAAATTCTCCAGGACAGATTACTGGAATGGTAGCCGTTCCCTTCTCCAGGGGGTCTTCCCAACCCAGGGATCAAACCCAGGTCTCCTATATTGCAGGCAGATCTTTTACCAGCTGAGTTACTAGGGAAGCCCCCATGCTAGCAAAATAATGCTCAAAATTCTCCAAGCCAGGCTTCAACAGTTCAGGAACCACAAACTTCCAGATGTTCAAGCTGGATTTAGAAAAGGTAGAAGAACTAGAGGTTAAATTGCCAAGAACCGTTGGATTGTAGAAAAGGCAAGAAAATTCCAGAAAGACATATATTTCTGGTTCGTTGACTATGCTAATGCCTTTGACTGTGTGGATCACATCAAACTATGGAAAATTCTTTAAGAGATGGGAATACCAGACCACCTTACCTGCCTCCTGAGAAATCTATATGCAGGTCAGGAAGCAACAATTAGAACTGGACATGGAACAATGAACTGGTTCCAAATTGGGAAAGGAGTACATGAAGGTTGTATGTTGTCACCCTGTTTATTTAACTTCTATACAGAGTATATCATGTGAAATGCCAGGCTGGATGAAGCACAAGCTGGAATCAAGATTGCCTGGGGAAATATCAATAACCTCAGTCATGCCCATGACACCACCCTTATGGCAGAAAGCAAAGAGGAACTAAAGGGCCCCTTGATGAAAGTGAAAGAGGAGAGTGAAAAAGCTGTCTTAAAACTCAACATTCAAAAAATAAAGATCATAGCATCTGGTCCCATCACTTCATGGCAAATAGATGGGGAAACAGTGGAAACAGTGACAGACTTTATTTTCTTGGGCTCCAAAATCACTGCAGATGGTAACTGCAGCCACAAAATTAAAAGACACTTGTTCCTTGGAAGAAAAGCTATGATCAACCTAGACAGCATATTCAAAAGCAGAGACATTACTTTGCCAACAAAGGTCTGTCTAGTCAAGGCTATGGTTTTTCTAGTAGTCATGTATGGATGTGAGAATTGGACCATAAAGATGGCTGAGTGCTGAAGAATTGATGCTTTTGAACTGTGGTGTTGGAGAAGACTCCTGAGAGTCCCTTGCACTGCAAGCAGGCCAAACCAGTCCATCCTAAAGGAAATTAATACTGACTATTTATTGGAAGGAATGATGCTGAAGCTCCAATACTTCGGCCACATGATGCAAAAAACTGACTGATTGGAAAAGACTCTGATACTGGGAAAGATTGAAGGCAGGAGGAGAAGGGGGCAACAGAAGATGAAACAGTTGGATGGCATCACCAACTCGATGGACATGAGTTTGACCAAGCTCTGGGAGATGGTGAAGGACAGGGAAGCCTGGCGTGCTACGGTCCATGGAATTGCAAAGAGTCAGACGTGACTGAGCGACTGAACAAGTATATGGCCAAGTCAGAATGTGACCTTGTCAGTAACACGTATTTGGCCAAGTCAGAATGTGACCTCCACGCCCAGAAAATCCTACCTGGTTATTGATGTGCATTGTTCTGATACTGAAGGGGGTGAGTGGCAAGTACCGTGTTACATGCAGGATCTCATACAGCTTCTGTCTGATGACAGTCTTTTATCTTGTTTCATTCAGCCTCATTTGTTCAGGTTTCTTGCTTAGTTGCAGAATGTCATGGATCCCTTTGAGGAAACGAATGAGTAATCTTGTGAATGGAATAGTGAACTGAGGGAAATTGTTTATTTTCGGTGTTGACTCAGGCCCCATTTCATCTTAACCCCTCGTTAGAGGCATCAATAATGATTCTGTTTCTGCAACTCATTCCTAAAGAAAATTAATTGGAAGCTAGATAGCTCCCTAATAACCACACTTGTTTTTACATAATAGAAGGAGAAAAGGATTAAGTTCTTTGTTCTAATTAATAGGAATGAAAATAGAATCACAATCTATGGTATGGCAAAATGAGAGAAAATAAGGCTTGTAAGTAATTTTCATGGTTGTTTAGGAATAATTGTTTCATTATTGAGTTAATAGTTTTTACAAACAGCCTCCATTTCCATATCATATTTCTGCAGTAGCTCTTTATTGAGATTGCCTAGGCAGAAGATGACAAGAAGTTGTTTTAAACCCATCACTTGTCTAAAATATGAGTTCCAGAGTAGTTAGGAGAGGGGGCTACAGCAGGGAAGAAGGAGGTAGGGGAGGGGAAAGGGGGGTCAGATTGAAATCAGTTGATTAATAAGACAACAAAATTCATTCACTAGCTTGTTTCAAAGGAGACTCTTATTATTCTGGAGAGAAATTAGACATCAGATCTCTCATAGGCCCCAGGCTCTGACATGTGTTTTATAATGACAGTTAATTAGATACTGTCTGCAGCAATCATAGGCTGTCATTTCTAATACATTTCTGGGAAGTTGAAGGACAGGAGAAGTCACCCCCTCCCCATCTTCCCCCTTCCCGTAACTGAAATCGGTTGCCAAAATTAACTATAAATATATGAGGCGCGAGTTCAACAATTATACAGCCGTTCTGCACATTTACGTTTTCTACTTAGTATGTGCTCTGCATCTCAGGCTGTGCCGGGCGTGGATTTTGCAGACAGAGTCTTTCCTGCAGCCCTGGTAATATTTAGGAACAGCTCACACCGCAGCCTCTCACACCTGGTCTCATGGAACATACCACTCATCTTTGTAGCTTACGTGTTAGAACACAAAGAATTTTTCGCATTGTTGAATTCAAACTCTAGCTTTACCCCACCCGACCCCCTGCCACCCTCCCGCCTTCCATCTTTACTCAAGCACTTGCCATGTTTAATTAAAATGATGTATTCTCATCTATAAACCTGAAATTTCGATAACTCCTGCAGGGAAACCTAACCTGGACTTCCAGTGCCCCCTTTTTGCTGAATGTCATTATAAACATGGCAGTCGAGTACAGGGTACAAGAAGCTAAGCCATGAGGCAGAGATCCTGCTTGAGACAGCTTAAAATCATAGATGGTTAAAGTTTTAAAGGACCTTAGGAATAATCTAATCATTTCCTTTATAAGCAAGGCCATTGAGGCCCGGAGAGCTTAAGCAGTGTCAGGGCAAACCTGAGCTAAAACCTGGTTCTCCTAACTTCTAGAGTCTTGCTCGTTTCCCTGTACAGCACTGCCTCCTGCCTGATTATCTGGGTGACTGTGAAAATCACTGGACTTTTCCGACCTTGAGCTTTTTCAGCTGTAGAATGAGCAACCCCAGGGTTGCACTGAGCGTAAATGGGAAGGCTACTCCCCGGTCCTTTGTAAGACTCCAGGCAATCTTGTGTTGCCCTCTGATTGCTCTCATCACATGTCATCTTTTCCCCAGTGCGTGCCTGGCCTCATCACCACCTGCCAGGAAACAGAAGAAGGTGTTCAGCCCCTTTCTGGTTGAAAACAGCACTCTTTTTACAGGCCACCCACTCAGTTTCTATTATCCGTTGTTTGAGACATGGCCACTCAAGTCATGTGCAGAAAATCTGTCTGTTTCAACCTGAGGTATCATCCCTGATGTGTCAAATGGTGGTTTCCAAATACGACAAATAAGACTCCCATAGAGTTTCTTAAGGTCTTCCCTGAGAGCTTGGTTGGTAAAGAATCCTCCTGCAATGCAGGAGACCCCAGGTAGATTCCTAGGTTGGCAACATCTGCTGGAGAAGGAATAGGCTGCCCATTCTGATATTCTTGGGCTTCCCTGGTGTTTCTGCTGGTAAAGAATCTGCTACAGTGTGGGAGACCTAGGTTCAATCCTTGGGTTGGGAAGATCCCCTGGAGAAGGGAAAGGTTACCCACTCCAGTATCCTGGCCTGGAGAACTCCATGGACTATATAGTTCTTGGGCTCACAAAGAATCAGACATGACTGAGCGACTTTCATTTTCAGAGTTTTCTTAAAAGTACAGATCTCTACTCCCCATGGTACTTCAACCCTCCTGTCAGGCCCTCTTGAGAAAAAAATCTAATGTAGTACGTTTGCAGCAGAGCCTGATCATCAGTAGATTAGCTAGGATTTTGTTTTACTTGTTTTTGCTTTTTGAGCTCCCAGGATGACTGCTGGGGAAATGCTGCTTACCCAAGCAGAGCAGATCCCTAAATGTGCTACCTTCTACAGCTGCTAGAATCTCTGGGTACTTCTCCGTGGGTTCTAATTAACTTTTACATTTTAGAGGTTGAAGTGTCAGCAGTAAGCTGGTACTACAATTCTTGGAGGCAAGAATTGGTTCTCATCTTCTTGCCTTTATAGAGACATATACAGGCACAACCACCCACATTCCCCACAACTCCACCACCACCCTGTCTGCAGCCTTTCCAACCTGAAATAGACAGTATAACAAATATCAGTATCAGTAAAGGTAAGTCTGCTGTCCACTTCCAGTTTCAGATTTGTTTTGTGGCAGTGGTGATTTTAATCTCCCTACATCCACCTTCCCACTAATAGGGCTGAGTTTATATTACACCCTTCTCTCCTACATCTAACCCACTCCAGTACTCTTGCCTGGCAAATCCCATGGACGGAGGACCCTGGTAGGCTGCAGTCCCTCGGGTTGCTGAGGGTTGGACACAACTGAATGACTTCACTTTCACTTTTCACTTTCATGCATTGGAGAAGGAAATGGCAACCCACTCCAGTGTTCTTGCCTGGAGAATCCCAGGGACAGCGGAGCCTGGTGGGCTGCTATCTATGGGGTTGCACAGAGTCGGACATGCCTGAAGCTCCTTAGCAGCAGCAGCAGCTCCTACATCTGGTTCCTTCATGATTGAAGATGTGTTTTCAAAATGTGTACTTGGGTTTAAGGATATGGTGTGTGATGCTGAGTGATTATCTTTGTGTAGAATAAACTGGTATTAGGAAGCACATTGAGCTAGAGTCTTGACTTTGTTGTATGATTCTCTATCCATGAGCTACCAGCTGGGGCAAAGTAGGGAAGGCTACAGGGGTACACACCATCAACATCCCTTGAGATCCAGACTGATATCTTGAACTATTCTTAGGCATGAGCAGAAAGTGGATGCTTAGCCAATTCCATATGTGTTACTATAATAGTTCACTTGCTTTCTAAATGAAGTCAGCCTCCTTACCAGCTGTGGACTCTTCAGTGTTTGTAAAGGTTGAAAGATGTTCCAGAAGGAAGTAGAATGACATTGAATAAAGATGTTGGAAAAAGAAGGCAATCAAAGATAATGAGATTTTACATACATATAAAGTTAGTTTAGACAGAGCCCAGTATATAAGTAAGCATGTAATACATGTTAGCTCCTATTGAGGTTATTGCTATTATTCTGATGTCCATACTATTTTAAATCAAGCTATTGCTGATAATCAGTGGCATATTGACCATGGTTATTAAGCATTAAAATTTGAGGACAGTTAACTCGACTTTTTAGAAAAAAAGCAACTTTAAAAATCCACTTAGTTCAAGCCTAACTTCTTACTCTATTTGTGCATATTATAGTATATGGTCCTTAACTTATGGACATTAGTTCTGAGTTCATATTTCCATTGGGCTTAGTGAGTTAGATGTTTTTAGGTGAATTAAATGGGCTGTATGAATTTCATCCCCAGGCCAATTTCAGGAATCACTGAGGCTTATGGGTAGGTAACTCACAATGTCATTTCAAAGTTTATGATTATTTTTCCCTGAAGCTTCTAATCCTCCATTCAATTTACCCTCCCCTTTATTAGTTGGTTTAATAATGAGGAAGATATAGTTAACCTGACTAAAGTCTGTTACCTCCAGCAATAACTCAGATATATGGCAATAAGATGAAGCAATGCATTTATCCCAGAGCTCCAGGTCTATGGGTTTTAAGAATATTTAACTCTTTATGGAGTCATAATTGTGACAGTTTTTTTTTTTTTTAAAAACAAAACAATATTTTACTTGGTTTTGTTGCTTCAGTTGACTTCATTTTGGTCGCTCAGACCTGTCCAACTCTTTGCCATCCCATGGACTGTAGCACACCAGGCTTCCTTGTCCATCAGCAACACCTCGAGTTTGTTCAAACTCATATCCATTGAGTCAGTGATTCTATCCAGCCATCTCTTCCTCAGTCGTCCCCTGCTCCTCCTGCCTTCAATCATTCCCAGCATCAGGGTCTTTTCTAATGAGTCAGTTCTTTGCATCAGGTGGCCAGGGTATTGGAGTTTCAGCTTCAGTATCAGTCTTTCCAAAGAATATTTAGGACTGATTTCCTTTAGGATTGACTAGTTTGTTCTCCTTGCAGTCTAAGGGACTCTCAAGAGTCTTCAACACTACAGTTCAAAAGCGTCAGTTCTTCAGTGCTCAGCCTTCTTTATGGTCCAATTCTCACATCCGTATATTACTACTGGAAAAACCATAGCTTTGAGTAGATGGACCTTTGTCAGTAAAGTAATGTCTCTACGTTTTAATATGCTTTAGATTGGTCATAGCTTTTCTTCCAAGGAGGAAGCATCTTTTAATTTTATGGCTACAGCCACCATCTGCGGTGATTTTGGAGCCCAAGAAAATAGTCTGACAGTGTTTCCATTGTTTCCCCTTTTATTTGCCATGACATGATGGACTGGATGCCATGATCTTTATTTTTTGAATGTTGAATTGTAAGCCAGCTTTTTCACTCTCCTCTTTCACTTTCATCAAGAGGCTCTTCAGTTCCTCTTTGCTTTCTGCTATAAGGGTGGTGTCATCTGCATATCTGAGATTATTGATATTTCTCCCAGGACTTGATTCCAGCTTGTGCCTGATCCAGTCTGGCATTTCACATGATGTAGTCTGCATAAAAGTTCGATAAGCAGGGCGACATACTCCTTGACATACTCCTTGACATACTCCTTGACATACTCCTCTCTCAATTTGGAACCAGTCCTTTGTTTCATGTCTGGTTTTAACTGTTGCTTGTTGACCTGCATACAGATTTCTCAGGAGGCAGGTGTTCTGGTATTCCTATCTCTTTAAGAATTTGTTGCTTAGTTTGTCTTGTAGGGAGTCAGGAATTTTGGTTCCTTCTGAAACCCTTTACTATGTTGTGTGCATGCAAGGTGTCTTATTTTCTTTAATATGTAATATCCTTGTCATTGGGGGAAAGGCATAGAAATCAACATGGATGAAATACAGAGCCTGTATGTGTTAAGCATTTAAATAAATTAAGAATGTACATGGATCATTCTTAGCCTATGTTGTAGAGAAATAATTTCTAGCCATTTGTTAAGCTATTCAGCAAAATAGTCAATTTGATAATCCCACAGGGTGATCTGCAAACACAGTTTCCTTAATCTGGATACACAGTGTAGCACTGTCCTTGTAGTCTTGTCTTTTAGTTTGTCATCCGTAATGAAGTTTGAAAAGAAGACAAGTTAATTATATCTGCCAAATATAAAGGAGGTGCACCTGGAAGAATTCATGTATAGCTACACTTAGGTTATCTGGTGTATATTCGCCAGTACAGCTTTTCTGTGGATTTAGTACAATAGAGAGGCCTGTTAACACACTTAAGGCATCAAAATATCCAAGAAAATAGATGAGGTCATTTCCCTGTACATGTTTTGTGTGTGTGAGAGAGAGACTTCCGTAAACCCACAAGTTTACTATTTCATTCTTCTGTTGAGTATCCTTGGTCCATAAATGCATAGGAGATGGTAGGACTAGTGTGGAGCCATCTCTCAATGCAGATAAGTTATGGCTATAAACTATTTGGGATGTTGTAGTGTCCACAAAAGAAAAACTGAAATTGTGCATACTTCAAACTTCAGGAAAGGATTTCTCAGGAATATAGAATTAGACTCGGTGCTGGAAGAAATGACATCATCAGGTTTCTTCAAGAAATTGCCATGTGTCTTCTTTTTGTTTTCAGTCTTAGTGGGCTTAAGGTGCTTTGGACACTTACAGGTATTCTGTGGATTAAAAGCACTCTTAAAGAAATAGGGCAAAATAAATTCAAGATATAGCTCTGGCTAGGCTAGAAAGCTAAAGAAAGTGGGGACTTCAAATTGCAAGCGTGTGTGATTTTTAAGGAATAGATGAGCCACTTGAAGAAATGGACTTCTTTAGTTTTTTGGGGTTTTTTTTTTAACACTACTTCCTTATGGTTCATCACATTCTATTTTCTTTCTGCCCTTTGGTGGCAGGGAATAAAACTGGTGGCATCTTTTGTTGTTGGCTTATTGTTCCCCAGTGAGGCAACAGTGTACATCCTCCTTACAGCTTATTCTTCTTCCTCCCTCCTCCCTGTGCTGAGTGCACTGACATGATTTGTTTTTATACATTAGTTTTAGTTCTGTATTAATTTATTCCATCATCTTTCAGAAGTCAATTGAACATCTTGTCACTTGTTCCAGACATTTGGCACGTGTTGCCCCAAGTTCAGTCTCTTTATATGGAGAAAGGGACCACCCAAGGAGGCTAATTGACCTCCTTGTGAATGAAGGCCTGCAGCACGTGAAAGATGAATTGGGTTTCATGTGAATATGAACAGGATTCATTCACTCTTTCTGATTTCTAAGATCATGTGCAATTTTCGAAAAACTCAATTCATGTTTGTTTCCTCTTAAATCATCAACGTATTATTTTTTAAGAGTTGTCAAATGTTCAAGAGCTAACATTTGGCTCAGAGTAAACCTATTCATATGCCAAATAATTTGGATTAAGTTCAGAAACCCATTGCTTTGAATCTTAAAATTAGTACTCTTAACAAAGTAAGAATTTTCTTTGTTTCTTCATTGCAAGTTATGGGCCATGAATTTATTTCCTTCTTTATGATGTCTCCCTAATTGCTTTGTATCTAAGAATACTTCCATGTAGTTCACTACCACATTAAAAATATGAAATAAAACTGTTTTGGAACAAGAAGGCCTCTTTAGCCTTCTGGAAAGGAACTAAAGTGAAAATAAAAGCGAGCTCAAGCTTTCATTTTGTTCTGAATAGAGGACCACTTGAGGGCCAAGAAAATTACTTAATTTATATTTTCTGATGCTTTTTCATAACTTTATCTTTTTTTTATATTTAGTCTGATAAGGTTATAGGCTTAAAATGATTTTACTCGGATCATTAATGATCCTTGTTCCCTATCAAGGATAATTCTTTGACCATTATTGCACTTACCAGAATTTCTATGAGATTTATTTTTTGTCAGTTGATTTTGCCTTTATAGATACATCTTCGGAAGATATTCTCAGGAAACCTTATTACTGAGTTGTATACCAAAGTTTGATTCAGACTATCTGAGGATCTGTTTTTGGACCACAATGTATAATAAAAATCCTTCCGGCAGAGCGTAATGTGAGAAGTCGTTACTCTAGAGGTGGAAAGTAGTTTCACCTTCTTAATGAATGCCATTGTAAAGAAGAAAACAGTATTATGATTATTGGTGATATCAGAAATGGCTTGCTTTGGAATTGTAGTAAGAAGCTGATGAGCAGTATAGATTAAAGATACAGCACATGGTTGAGAATGCAGACTTTACAAAGATATCCTGTCAAGACTCAAATCCTAGCCCAGTCATTTATATTAGCCACATGACCTTGACCAAGTCACTAAACCTGTTTTTCAGTCTTCATCTGGTATATGGGGATGATAATAATGAACCTACCTTGTACAATTGTTGTAGGGATCAAGCTTGTTAATACACATGAAGTTCTTAAAACTGTCTCTGGCATAGAGTTAGCCAGATACAGCACGTTTATTATGAGCCACTATGAAGATTGTCTTGGTCTGATACCTTAGCCAGGTGATACTCTTCTCCCTGGAACTATCTCTCTCCTGAACCCCAATGCTACTTGCAGCCTATATATCTAGTAACATTCACTCTTTATATGGACCTCTATGTAGTCAAAAGAAGGCTTCCCTGGTAGTTCAGATGGTAAAAAAAAAATCAGCCTCCAATGTGAGAGACCTAGATTTGATCCCTGGGTTGGGAAGATCCCCTGGAGGAGGGCATGGCAACCCACTCCAGTATTCTTGCCTGGCGAATCCCCATGGACAGAGGAGCCTGGTGGGCTACAGTGGGCTACAGTCCATGGGGTGGCAAAGAGTCAGACACAACTGAGCAACTCGGCATAGCACACAGTCAAGAGAAAAATGTCCCTGAAAAGTTTCTAAGCTACACCTGATTGATGAGAGGTGCAGGCATTCTTCTTAGGACATGTTGTCATTAAGACAAAGGGAAGGTCCGAAGTATATAGAATAAGAGCTTTAACTCAAGTTGCCATTAATACTCCCTATCTCTTGATTCAGATCTTAGGGAATAATCAATGAGAAAAAAATATAAACCAGGCTCCTCAGGATTCCCTTAACTTTAAACAACACTTAATCTAAGATGCTATCTCATATGACTCTTCCACTATTTCTCCAGTATTGATAGAATCCGGAAGTTGTGGTTCACCTACTATCTCCCACCGTTACTAATTTTGAAAGTTATGCTCTAACCAGGGTTTCAGTTATTTTCCTCTTCATTCTACCTTATAGCAGAAACAATACCCAAACAATAATTGCTTTATCTAATCCCTTATTAGTCTATAATGTGGTCTCTGCCTTGTTGATTTTTTTTCTATTAATTTAATTCTTCTAAAATGACAACAGCAGTTCCCTTCTGAGTTAGCCTCACTTGGGCTGTATCAGAGACTCTTAAGTAAATTGTTACAGTGTTAATTAAGATTTCATGGTCAGGCTCTTTTCCATAATAGGTATGATAGGATTTGGCCTCCTCTGTATCTTCAAATGAACAATCCTCAGACGTCCTTCTGATGTTTTCTGCTGCCTTAGAAGATTTGATATAATGGAGGAATGATAAAGCAATGAAACTATTGACTATGGAGTCATCTCTGTGAGTGTAATTTATATATCAGCAAGTACCCTGGATGCCAA
This sequence comes from Madoqua kirkii, assembly GCA_006408675.1. Classification (NCBI taxonomy): domain Eukaryota; kingdom Metazoa; phylum Chordata; class Mammalia; order Artiodactyla; family Bovidae; genus Madoqua; species Madoqua kirkii. The sequence goes on from SJYC01135199.1 coordinate 19,715, forward strand.
ATTACCTTCGGAGTTTAAATTTAGATTGCAAAGTTTCATCTGAAGGGAAATTTTGTTTTGGTAGGCCGTAGGGTTTTGCTTTTAGAGACTGTAAAGTATATGTCTGGGTGCTATATTCGTTCTATAAGTGAGAGCTTTAAATACTATGCATTAAAATGACTTTGTCCATAAAAATGAGGTTTTCTTCTTAAATGGCTTTCTCAGTACAACTTACTCTTCATTTTGCTGTAATGCTGGGTGAGAAGTATAGATTTATGAAACAGTAAAAAGCAAAGAGTAACGGGAAAAAAAGAGAAAGTACAAATATCTTAGAAACTCTACCTTGAAACCTTTTAGAACTCACTAGGCCTTCGGATCATTTAGGAAATTTCAGTTAAATTACTTGATATCTATCTAGGTTGGAGGACTTTCCCTGGTGATTTACTAGGGAGGAAATCAGTATACTCTGGTGGGTTGGAAGAGCAGGGGTTGGGTGCTGGAAGGATGGGTTTTGTTTTACAAATGATATTAGCATAAAAGTAAGGGGGTACTAATAGTTTTTTTTTTTTTACAACTCATTATGTTTTTATTTCTAGTCATCAACCAGTAGCCTGAATGCCTTAACATTCATAGTTAACATGCTTTCCAAAAAAATCTTTCATTTTCTTTATATTTGAAATAATTTCTTCTTCCTATGATTGCTTTTTAAGAGCTAAAAAAGCCACAATTTTAGCATTTTGCTTGAGAGTGTTACCAAGTCAATGAGAAGGGGTTTTTTTTGTTCTGTTTTTGAAAATTTGGAAAAGGAAAGCATTAATTGTATTAGCAGTCTTTGAAATGTGTTGGATTTGGGGACTCAGAAATTCATTTAATCTTGTCACCAAAGATGTTTTTTTCCTTTGTATGTGTTTCCTCCCTCCCCAAACTGCCCTTTTACACAATAGAGTCACCTTCTTGACTGGACTTAGCAGCTGTCCCAGGTTTCCTAGGAGTCTCCCAGAATTACTGTTAATAATTGCCAAGAGCAATGTCTTTTCTTCTTTTTGGAGCTGAAATAGTGTCGTAAAGAATCCCACACTGGATTTCAATGGCCCAGTTCAAGTATGCCTACCACGCTCACTCACTGGCTGGGAGCAACTCCAGAGAACGTGGCCACCATCAACACCCAGTGGGTCTGGAGGTGTCTGGAGGTTGGCAGTCAGCTCCGCTTCCCACAGCACATTCCCTCAGAGGGAGAGCTAAGTGGAGCACCTCTGTGGCTGCCATAACCCCTGTTAGCAAGTTAGTATTTTTAAAACTAGGAATTAACTCTTGCCTCCTGAAATGTGAAGTGACTACTTGAGCCTCTAAAGATCGCCGTGATGAGAATCAGCTTTGCCTCATGGTGACTCCACTTATGAACATCACTGAAATGAGCAGATGATCTTCTGTTAGTTTTTGGAAACATGAGACACTAGCCATGCCTTAGCCACGTTGATGAGTAGAAGGTGCTGCCTCTGTCACCTCTAACACTTTGGTTCCAGAAGAAAATGATGGCTCTTAGCTTCAGTTTTTTTTCTGTATAAGGGAAATATAAAGTATCAAGAAGCAGAAACCCCTCTCTCAGAGAATGTAAAACTTAAAATAGTGCATGCCAAAGGCAGCTGGAGGCTGAAAATTTTCAAAGGCTGTGTTAGGTTGCCTGGTTCATTTGGTCTGTGGCGGGGGTAGTGGGTCATTAAACGCTAGATTATACCAGGCTTCTTGGGGTTCCTGGAATCACTGTAGAAATAAATTGGCTTTCTGTAGATTCTGAAAGCTGAAGACACTGTGTCCACCCGGTGGTAAGGTTCTCTGATCATGGGCTCAGAGTTGGTAGACCCGAGTTTGGGATCTGGTTCAGCCACTTACTAGTTGTGTTTCTTTCAGCAAATCACTCAGTTTTTCTGAGTTGGTTTCTTTATCTGCAAAATACAAGAACTAAATACCAGTGAATGCAGAGATGCTTTCTAATTCTAAAATCTGTTGATTCTGTTTGAGGTATTCCCATGCAATAGAAGCCTATACACTCCCATACCTGAAGCTTGTGGGAAAAATATATGCATCCCCAGAGAACTTGTCTTACCATGGGCCTCCTCTACCTGTCTGAGTCTCCCACGTGGGGCTGAGCATCCCCTGACTATGATCAGTTTAGAGATAGGGACAGAGACCGTCAACTCCCATTTCTGTTCTTGACTTACCATAGCTCTTATGCCTTTGGGCAACTTGTCTAACTTATCTTTAGTTTCACCAGCCACAAAACACAAATAATAACCTCCTTCCACTTAATGAATGACAACACAGAAAAAGCTTTTGTTGTGTCAGAATCAATCTCTTATAATTTTAATCATTCCCCTGTGGCTTCTAGTATGTACGTATGTGTGTGTGAGTGTGAGCGAGTGTGTGTATATGAAGAATTGTTCCTTTGTAATCCTAGCCTGTATGATTTTTCCATCTAATTTATCTTTGGGGATGAATACCACCAACTTGGGCCGAAACAAATAGGCTGCCAAGGGTTATAGTACTGTCTACGACTAAAAGCTGCTCATAAAATTTTTTAAAACTTTTGTTTAGAACATGTGAGATTCCTTAGCTCAGAGGGAGTCTTCAGTTCAGACATCGGCAGTTATTTGTCAAAATGCTACATCAGGAACTATTATATTTATGCATATCTAGGTTTTCTAAAATAAATGTAACCTCTGAGGGAATGCAATCATCCTGGGATCCAAACTAGTTAGATACCTGGGCCTCTGGGCTTAACATTACGTAAATATCCCTTCTTGGTTTTATAAAATTGTTGAATTATTTCAAGTCACACAACTGCACCCATCCTTGGGGCCTTGAGGGCATTAACATTAATCAAAGTGATGCAAAATTCAATTAGAAATTATCTGATGCTCCCTGCATGTTGATATCACTAGACAAGAAGTCTCGTTTGCAATAATCTACTTGAACAGATGAGGCTAGATCAGTTTCTGACGCTGAAAGCTGTCAAAGGATAAGTTTCAAATCAGGGCAGAAAAATGATCCCAACATGGGAGACTTTTTCGAAGCATCATCCATAGTAGAACTGGAGCCTGGGGCAAATCATACTTTAATGGGTCCCCTGAAACACTTTCATTTGTCGTTGACATCTAGTTAAATGAATGGCAAGAATTATTGCCTTTAGATTAAATGTTCCCTGAACCCAGGTACATATGTAACTACAATTATACCGGCACATGGAGAAAGGGACATGCTATGAAGCGCTTGATGGTATTATATGGAGTACACAGACAGATAAGGTCACTTGCCACAGACCTGCCCTCTGGCTTCAAGGCCACACTGCTCTGTTCCCTGGCTCAAGCCACTGGAAAACAGGCAGTCACAGGGTGGAAAGATGTAGGTGTTAGGCTAGAGTTCTAATCCAACTATGCCATTTTTATTTCCCTAGTGACTTAGGACAAATTGCTTCACTGTGCTTCACGTTTAAAATGAAGATGTTTATCTCATGGGAATATTATGAAGGTTAATAATAAATATATATGTAAAGCATATAATGTATAAGTGATTTTTATAGTTCATAGTATTCAATGATTTCTTTAAAGAACCTTCTGTAACTCTTCTATCATGGATATGAGCCACTGTACCCCTTGAAAACTTTACTCTTTAGCCCTTTCCCAGTCTTACGGTACTTAGAGAATCCGCATGTTCATAGCATTCTTAAGTCTCAGAGCTGCTAAGGACTGGAGATATCCAGAGACAAAGATAGTCTGTGGTTAACTGGTGGAAGAGGATCATATCTCATACCTGTGTGGATTTTGATGCTTACGTCTGAAACGCTGGGCTTCCAGGTAGTGCTAGTGGCAAAGAATACGCCTTCCAATGCATGCAATGCAGGAGACAACGGGTTCAATCCCTGAATCAGGAAGATCCCCTACAGAAGGAAATAGCAACCCACTCCACTTTTCTTGCCTAAGAAATCCCATGGACAGAGCAGCCTGGTAGGCTGTAGTCCATGGGGATGCAAAGAGTTGGACACTACTGAGCGAAATAAATTGTAAATTGCAAGTATGGAGCCCTGCCGTGTGTGATGTCGTGGTGTCTAGCTATGGGCCTGGCCGTCATCCTACTGCAGTCCCCCTAGGGCATAACTGTTCTTATGGACAGTGAATTTTATGCGATTCCTAGTTTCAGAAGCTCTGTGTCCATCTCTTTCACCAGTCTGAATTATTCCTCCACATTTGTGCTCTTGAATTCTTTCACTTAAGTAGTGTAATAAACTGTGCATTCAGTGAACTGTGTGAAGATTTAGTGTATAGGATCATTGCTTGTAGGTAATTTTTAAAACTAAATTATTTGGAAGGGAGGAAGGTTCAGATTTTTGCAGACTAACAAAACTTAATGTTTCTTCCTTTGCTTATGATATACCAATGATATATGTTCTCAGTAACAGGAGATAACACAGATTTGAGTTATCATGCTTTGAGATTTTGTTAAACTCTCCTATGCAATTTGATTTTTCAACCCTTAGTTTATGGTGGTGAGTCCCAAGAGAAAGCTTCCTGAAGTAGATGAAATGTATTTATTTTTGATTTGTTGACAACTTAGGGATGTGGTGATTTCTTCACATCCCCATCCCTATGTTCTTAAAGGAACAGTAACCACTGGTTTAAAACATTCATTTCATCTGTCGTTGCATTTTCAATGGTACTATTAACAATTATCATGTTGATTCAAATCAGCAAAGTTTTTAATTATTATACCATTTAATTTTTTCTTAAAGCACTTTCTCATTTGATTAACACATGGCTTTTCCTTTGTTCATGTTTTTTCCCCTCAGCCTTCATCATCTCTCTCTTACCAGACAAAAGGTCAAGTACAAATGCTTGTAATGGTGCATAGTAGTTATTGAACCCCAGTGGTTAAGACTTCAAGAGACCATTAAGAGGACAGAAAAATGTACCTTTGATATCTTAATTTGATCACTCTAATTGAGAAAAATACACCTTAATAATTATTCAGTAGGTATATTGACCTAACTATTCATTTGCCTTCTAATTTGTACCCTCAGTCTCTGCTTTTCTGAGTTTTATCTCCATTTAACTAGATGATATATGGAGACCCTCAGACATTAATATTCAGGTGATGGAGCACAGGCCTTGACCTGTGCCTTTCTCTCTTCTTTTTTCCTCCCCGGAGTCCGTTCTTTTTGTACATGGCATTGCTGGTGGGTTCCATCAGGGAACTGCCAGCATAGGCTAGTTATAATGATGCTTTCAGATTGCTTCAGAGTCTGTAATTAAATGACATCACTAAGTCTTAAATGCATCTGCTGTGAAAGTCAGAAGGCTAAATTATCCCATTAGAGAAGAGTGTTACTTGCTGTTAAAGAATCCCAAGTTTAGTATGCTGAAGCCTTGCTTCAGGAAAGCTATTGAAAGACAGTTGAGCATGGAGCATAGTGGGAAGATTGGGAGGCTGGAAGGCCATGTGGTTCAGAACAAGCTGTTCAGGAATCACAGCTGCACTCGGGCTAACTTGTTTTTAAAAAAAAAAAAAAAAGCATTTTTCCCAAATGCAGTTAACTGCTTGGCTGCTGGTTTTCACTCGGAAGAAATAACTATTTGAGGCAGCTGTCAACTACATGACCCCAGAATAGTATGTTGTAGTTTATTGCAGCACAGTTTGAGTGAGACCGTTGCTGTGAATTTAGTTCCCATAGGACCGAACAACTTAATTATATCACCAGTTACTGTGTCTCTAACCCTGGTTAACCCACCACACAGACACACACCCATATTATTGCCTCAGAGCAGAAGAGAATCTGGAGAAAGAACCTCTGTTGATTAGCCCAAAAGTCCCATCACTGTTAGGAATGAAACTAATGAGTCTTTGTCTCCTGTGCCTGTGTGGGGTTACAAAGAGTCGGACAGGACTGAGCGACTGAACAGCAAAATGCCTGGGCCTCCCAGGTGGCGCTAGTGGTAAAGGATCCGCCTGCCAGTGCAGGAGTCGTGAGACTTGGGTTCAGTCCCTGGGTTGGGAAGATCCTCTGGAGGAGGGCGTGGCAACCCACTCCAGCATTCTTGCCTGGTGAATCCCATGGACAGAGGAGCCTGGAAGGCTACAGTCCCTAGGGTTGTACAAGAGTTGTACCCAACTAAAGTGACTCTTTGGCTAAGCAGATACTGTTTAAGTGGTAAAGGATCCGCCTGCCAGTGCAGGAGATATGAGACTTGGGTTCAGTCCCTGGGTTGGGAAGATCCTCTGGAGGAGGGCGTGGCAACCCACTCCAGCATTCTTGCCTGGTGAATCCCATGGACAGAGGAGCCTGGAAGGCTACAGTCCCTAGGGTTGTACAAGAGTTGTACCCAACTAAAGTGACTCTTTGGCTAAGCAGATACTGTTTGTTTATCTACTTCTTTTATTGTAAAGATTTTTTTCTTATGTTGACCAGTTTTTAAGTCTTTATTGAATTTGTTACAATATTGCTCCTTTTTTTGTTTGTTTTTTGCCTGCACAGCACATAGGATCTTAGCTTCCTGACCGGAGACTGAACCTGTATCCCCTGCATTGAAAGGCAAAGTCTTAACTGCTGAACCACCAGGGAAGTCCCAGGCTAAGGAATTTTTAGAATTAACTTGTAGAATTCTTGTATTATTCCTTGTGCTACTATATGAAATATTTGTTTTGTCTTTATCCCAGGTTTCCTGTAGAAAGCTCTTAAAACCTTTGGACTCTCTAGAGTGACAGAGAGAGTGTCTTTGTATGCTAATGAGGTGACTGGAGGAGAAGGCAGTGGCACCCCACTCCAGTACTCTTGCCTGGAAAATCCCATGGACAGAGGAGCCTGGTGGGCTACAGTCCCTGGGGTTTCTAGGAGTCGGACACGACTGAGCAACTTCCCTTTCACTTTTTACTTTCATGCATTGGAGAAGGAAATGGCAACCCACTCCAGTGTTCTTACGTGGAGAATCCCAGGGATGGGGGAACCTGGTGGGCTGCCGTCTATGAGGTCACACAGATCAGACACGACTGAAGCAACTTAGCAGCACCAGCAGCTGCAGAGGTGACTGGTGGCTGGATATCCTGGATAGCTTCAGGATGGGAGCTGGTGCCCAGAAAGACCAAAGCATGATTATTGGAATTTTCAGCCCCACCCCTTGGCCTCCTTGGAGGGAAGGAGGCTAGATATTCAGTTAATACCCCATAGCCGATGATTTTATCAACCATACCATCCTCCCTAAGAGCCTCCAGGTTGCTGAACATGTCCACAGGTGAGGAGGGTGGTTGTCCCAGCTCCACTGGGACAGAGGTTCCTTTATAATAAGTGAAAGGGAAAGTAGCTCTGTCATTTGCAACTCTTTGTGACCCCGTGGACTGTATAGTCCATGGAATTCTCCAGGCCAGAATACTGGAATGGGTAGCCTTGTTCCTGTCTCCAGAGGATCTTCCCGACCCAGGGATCGAACCCAGGTCTCCCACAATTGCAGGCAGATTCTTAACCAGCTGAGCCACAAGGGGAGCCCATTTATTGTCATAAATAGTCATAGTAAGTCAATTGTTTTCCCTGATTCCGTGACCTGTCCTAGCAAATGACCAAATCCAAAGAGGAGGTCTTTGTTTCCACAGCCTAGCTCCTGATTTGGCTGGTTACTCAGAAGCATGAAAGACCTGGGACCTGGGACTGTTGTCTGAACTGGGGTCTGGTAGGACTAAGCCTTTAACTCGTGGGGTCTAACGCTAGCAACTTGAATCAGTTCAGTTCAGTCCAGTCGCTCAGTCATGTCCGACTCTTTGCGACCCCATGGACTGCAATATGCCAGGCCTCCCTGTCCATCACCAGCTCCTGGAGTTTACTCAAACTCATAAAGCTCGGTGGTTAATGTTAGAATTGAACTGAGTTCCTGGACATCCAGTTGGTGTCCGGAGAGCTGGAGAATCGATTGGTGAAAAAATTTGACACAGTGGGTGTCAGAAGTGTTGTGACTAAAACCAGCTCACACTCATTCATTAATCTTTCTCAGTCATCAATTGTGATGCTCCCTTTTAAATAGAAAAAAAAAATAATAATAATATAGGTACTTGACCAAGTCTTAGGTCTTCCAGTCACTATTTTCTGTGGTACTTCTATAGAATTAACAGGTTTCGTCACTGGATTTATTTCCTTCCCATATGTGTCTGGTTTATTGCACTGTATCATAATTCAGATTTTATCCTTTGTTTATTGAGTGAGATAGCGAGAATGGTGACAGAGTCTGGGAGTGGATGACAGGGACAAAAACCACCCCATTATTTCTTCTTTCATCCCTAAGCACATACTTAGGTTTTCTAAATTGCTTGACATCTTCCATCCTCAGCCCCTGAGAAGGCCATTACCTCCAAGTCACCAAATGAGACTTAAACGAAGAGACAGAGGAAGGAAATGAGCAAATGTTGTATATTCTTGATTTTACTTTAGAAACCTTTTTACTGAAAGGTCTTCTTCCTTCGAATCTCATACTCTTTCCACTATATACCTGTATCAATGATAGTTTTTTTTTTATTTTTTAATTCTGTTTTGTTTAATCTTGCTCTGAGGCATGTGGGATCTTTGTTCCCTGACTAGGGATTGAACCCACGTCCCCTGCAGTAAATGTGTGGAGTCTTAGGGCCTGGACCACCAGAAAAGTCCCAGTTGCTTTTTCTTTTCTTTTTTTTTAAATTGTAAGTAAAAGAAGTCAAAACTCCCACCCCACCTCAAAAAAAAAAAAAAACAAAAAAAACCCCCCACAAATTCTGAAAGAACAGTAATGCAAGGTTTCTTCTGGAAGGGCAGAAGAAGCAGGGCAGCTCTGGGACCTCAGCAAGGGGAGTCTGCGTGTCCTTGGTCTACAGTGTGCTCGTCACGTGACTCAGCTCTCCCATTTCTGCCAGTTATCTTTGGACATCATACAAATCATTTGTGTAAAGACATGGCTGTGCAACAGAAAAACGACTCTCAAAGCATCTGTTCTTCTGGAGGTTATAGATTCTTCCCTGAGGAAGGGACTGGATAGGCCATCCGCAAAGCATCTATAGTCTTACTGAAGTTTTTAGAAGCTTCATTTTGTTGGGTTGGCCAAAAGTTTTTTGTTTCTTTTTTTTTTCTATATGGAAAAACTCCAGTGAACTTTTTAACCAATTCAGCAGTTCATCAAATAGTAGGTGTAAGAGTCTTTTAGACCAGCGCTCATTGCAGAAATGTAATAAAGGCTCTCAGAGCATCTTCAGTACCTGAGAGGCTTGGGATATTAGGTCTAAAAAAGCATTTTTCCTCTGATTTAAGGCTACATCGAGGATCTACATTTGGTGTCATGTTACATTATGCTGATCTTTATTTAGTTGTTTGCCGCTTCTTCCCCTATCTGACAGAAGGCCAGGTAAGATCTAACAGTGATGACCTCATCATCCTGTCTGATGGCTTATGGATCTCTAAGGAACGTGGCTCAGATGGTAAAGTGTCTGCCTACAATGCGGGAGACCCAGGTTCAATCCTGTGTTGGGAAGTTCCCCTGGAGAAGAAAAAAGTCCCAGTTGCTTTTTCTTTTCTTTTTTTTTAAATTGTAAGTAAAAGAAGTCAAAACTCCCACCCCACCTCAAAAAAAAAAAAAAAAACAAAAAAAAACCCCCACAAATTCTGAAAGAACAGTAATGCAAGGTTTCTTCTGGAAGGGCAGAAGAAGCAGGGCAGCTCTGGGACCTCAGCAAGGGGAGTCTGCGTGTCCTTGGTCTACAGTGTGCTCGTCACGTGACTCAGCTCTCCCATTTCTGCCAGTTATCTTTGGACATCATACAAATCATTTGTGTAAAGACATGGCTGTGCAACAGAAAAACGACTCTCAAAGCATCTGTTCTTCTGGAGGTTATAGATTCTTCCCTGAGGAAGGGACTGGATAGGCCATCCGCAAAGCATCTATAGTCTTACTGAAGTTTTTAGAAGCTTCATTTTGTTGGGTTGGCCAAAAGTTTTTTGTTTCTTTTTTTTTTCTATATGGAAAAACTCCAGTGAACTTTTTAACCAATTCAGCAGTTCATCAAATAGTAGGTGTAAGAGTCTTTTAGACCAGCGCTCATTGCAGAAATGTAATAAAGGCTCTCAGAGCATCTTCAGTACCTGAGAGGCTTGGGATATTAGGTCTAAAAAAGCATTTTTCCTCTGATTTAAGGCTACATCGAGGATCTACATTTGGTGTCATGTTACATTATGCTGATCTTTATTTAGTTGTTTGCCGCTTCTTCCCCTATCTGACAGAAGGCCAGGTAAGATCTAACAGTGATGACCTCATCATCCTGTCTGATGGCTTATGGATCTCTAAGGAACGTGGCTCAGATGGTAAAGTGTCTGCCTACAATGCGGGAGACCCAGGTTCAATCCCTGTGTTGGGAAGTTCCTCTGGAGAAGGAAATAGCAACCCATTCCAGTACTCTTGCCTGGAAAATCCCATGGACAGAGGGGCCTGGTAGGCTACAGTCTCTGGGGTCGCAAAGAGTAGGACACGACTGAGCGACTTCACTTTCATTTTCCCTTTCAAGGAACATGTTAGTTGGTTACATGTTAAGTTTTCCCTTCTAAGTATCCAGGAAAATGGAGAAGAAAAACCCAAAGACCTATTTCCTTCTTTGCCCTGTTAAAAATGTTAAATAATGAAATTAGTTCACTAATGTGTGTGTGTGTGTGTGTGTGTGTGTGTGTATTTCAAGCTTCTACAATGCTCAGAGTCTCGTGCTTGAATTGTGGAGAATACAAGAAGGTTGAGGTAGTTTCTGAATTCAAATAGCTTACACTTTAGTTGACAATATAACACATAAAATAGTTACCATTGCCCTTCAAGGTTGTAAATAAATCCCAAATGATCAGTATACAGATGGAAAGTGCTTTAGACATAAAAAGGAAGGATTCATGGAGAACAGTAGTAATGAGAAGTAATGTTTATTGAGTGTTTTCTTTCAGGTCCAGTATTGAGCGCTTTTTTATGGGTTGTGCCATTCAGTCCCTCAACATACAGTTGGTATTGTTTTGTAGATGAAGCAACAGGCTCAGAGAGGTTAAACAGCTGATTTACGTTTGCACAGATAGTAGGGGCATGACCTTCTCAATGTTCATAGTCTTAACTATTTCTGACAGTTTTCTAGAGGAAAGGAAATAAAGTTTGTGTCTATTCAAAATACCATAACAGGTTCTTGGTCAACTCACCCACTCCCTCAGAGCTGTGACCCCCTCCTTGGCTTTTCCATTTCTGAATTAGGATATCCCAGGGCTCAGTCTTTGTGTCTCTCTTCTTTTCTCTTCCTAATCTCATGCCTTTAAATACCAGCTATGCACTAATATATTCTAGAATTATTTCTCTGCCCTGCCGGGCTCTCCTCTCAACCCTAGACTCATATATCCACCTCCCTACTTGACTTCTCTACTTAGATGTCTAATTGGCATCTTCAACTAAATTCATCTGAAACAAAAGTCTTCATTTCTCCCTAGACTTATTCCTCTCATCGTCTTACTCATCTCAGTAAATGCCAGCCCCATCCTTCCATTGGCTCCAACCAAAAGTCTTCATGCCATGCTTGACACCTCTCTGTCTTTTATACCCCATACACACCAGGTCATTGGCAAAGCTTGTGTGCTCTGCCTTCAGACTACATAGAGAATCTAGCTACTTCCCATCATTCTACTGCTTCTGCCCTGATCCAGGCTGACATAATCCCTCATCTGCATCACTTTAATAGACAACTGATGCTCCCATGACTTTTCTTGCCTGTTAAACTTCTTTGTCCACGTGGCAGTCATTTGCATGATCCTAGTTAAAAAAAAAAAAGATCATGGCACTAGTCAGATTCTTAACCATGGTCTTTTTTTTTTAAGCTTTTTTTCTTTTTAATAACGTGGACCATTTTTTGTTTGTTTGTTTAAAGTTTTATTGAATTTGTTACAATATTGCTTCTTTTTTTAATGGTGTGGTGTTTTTTGTTTTTTGTTTTTGCCATAAAGCATTAGCTCCCCAACCAGGGATTGAATCCACAGCCTCTGCATTGGAAGGGCAAATCTTATCCACTGGACTGCCAGGAAAGTTCCTACCGTGGCCTTTAAAGCCCTGTTAACTTGTCCTACTTGATACATGTCTGTTTCATGTCTGTCTGCCTAAGTAGAATGTAAGCTGCGTTAGCATCTCTGTCTATTCTGTCCATGGTGTCTAGAACAATGCCTCTCAATAGCAGATGCTCAGCAAATACTGTGAATTGATTATCCATTGGGTTCAGATGTTTATGCAACACTAAATAAATCAGTCATTTTAAGTACAGTTCCATGAATCAAATGTCTTCATACCCTGCAATGACCTGGAAAAGCATGTCTCTTAGAAGGTTTTTGCTGTGAGATCCCAGTGCCGGGACACGTTCTGGCATTTTCATAGGGAACCCTGAAGCTGGAAGATGTGATCATTTAATAAATATTTGTTAACTCTGGTTGGACCAGATGCTATTCTAGGCTTTCAGAGAGGTTCAAAGATGTGCAAGACATGGGAGCTGGCAAGTGAGTGGCTCCCACAGTGACGCTGCCTCGTGCTAATGTTGTATTGAGAAATCATAATGAGAACACTGTGAAACCCAGCGTCTCTGTTTAGTCATATTCCGTGGTGATGCCACTGAATCTGCACACCAGCACCTTCCGAGACAACATTGCCTAGTTCCTGAGACCCGCATCAATTTCTTTTTGTTATTCCACTATTAGTTCACAGTTCACTGGATTATTCTTCATACAGTCTATGGCCTTTCAGTTATCTTCAGACTGGCTTTCAGTTCATTTTTGGATTGCCTTGGTTTCTAGTCACTATTCCGTTAGTGATTATGAACAAAAAATAAAAACAGTGATAGCTATGGACTGTAAGTTAATGAAGAACCTAGAAGAGGGTTTTTGTTGTTGTGTGTTTGTTCATTTGACTGCTCTTGGTCTTAGTTTTGGGATCTTTAGTTGTGGCATGTGAACTCCTAATTTCTGTATATGAAATCTTGTTCCCTGACCAGGAATCAAACCTGGGCTGCTTGCACTGGGGACGTGAAATCTTAGCCACTGGACCACCAGGGAAGTCCCAAGAGGAGGGATTATTAACATGTTAAAAGGCAAGAGTCATCTACCAACTGATGAATGGATAAATAAATAAAATGTACTATATCCATATAATGGGATATTATTCTGAATAAAGAAGAATGAACCACAGATCCATGCTATAAAATGGATGAACTTTGAAAACATGATGCTTAATGAAAGAAGCCAGTCACAAAGTCGACCTGTTGTATGATTCTGTTTATATAAAAAATCTGGAACTAACAAATGTATAGAAACAGGAAGTAGATTGGTGGTGGCCTTGGGCTGGAGATAGGGGTGAATTGGGGGAGAAATGGCGAATCACTGCTGATGGCTGTGGGGGTTTTTGTGGGGGTGATGAAATAAATGTTCTAAAGTTGATTTTGGTGATGACTACACAATTGTATGCATATACTAGAAATCATTGGATTCTAAACTTTAAATTGTATGGTATGTGAGAAAAGCATTTTCTTCAGGCTTCCGGCTATACAGCAACTCTCTGCCTTGTGCCACTTGACATTTTGCTGACTTTGGTTCAATTCTGTGCCACGTCTCAGCACGTCACTCTACCCCAACATAAAATAGCACACATTTTTCTTTTGTATCTCTTAATTCATTCAATTAATTTCATTCATGCTTTCTAATGTAATTTTATAGTCAACCACACTAACAATATGGGGTTACCATTTGATAATAAAGCAAAACAAAGCATTATATTGCAGAGAAGACCAGAGGAAGATTGGAAAGTCCTGGATTCTTTGCCCATTACTGAGCTAGAAATAGCCATGCTCAAATTACAGAAGTCTATACCTCAGTTATTACTTCTATTATAAGATTGTGTTACCATTATAATGGTCTTCCCTGGTGGATCAGATGGTAAAGAATCCACCTGCGTTATAGGAGACCCTGCGTTATAGGAGACCCAGGTTCTATCCCTGGGTCAGGAAGATCCCCTGGAGAAGAGAATGGCTAGCCACTCACTCCAGCATGCTTGCCTGGAGAATTCCATGGACAGAGGAGCCTGGCGGGCTATCGTCCACGGCGTTGCAAAGAGTCAGACACAATTATAATAGCAGGTGTACTGATCAGTCTAAGGCGATCCATTTCAAAGAGAGAATGTTATTTAGATGTCAATTGTGGAGGAGAAAAGACTTTCAAAGAATACAGTGTTGTTGAAAATAATGTCAGACTTTGTGTGTTAATTTGTGCATTTGAACCCTTACAACTGTATTACCGTATTTCGTTTCTAACTCTTCATCTTAGATGTAGTAGTTAACATATGGATCATCTGGTGGAAGGACTTGCCACGTTTTCTGGCAAGCAAGATCTTCAGCCCATTGACCACATAATTAGTAAAAGTACATATTCTCGTGTAACAGACCTGACATAATAGAGTTAGGTGGCTCCTGAGGGAGCCCAGAGCTGCCTCCAACCTGGTAAATAATGAGCACATATCTGACAACCTGATCTTCCCAGCAGAAGAGTCAGCCTCCTTTATGGTCTGCAGTGTGGTCAATGAATCAGTGCTTGCTGAGTGAACTGCACTTAGCCCAGCTGGAGGAGGATCAAGCTTTTTTAAGAGCAATAGAGTATAGACAGGAAAGGAATTTGATGAACTGATTTTCACTGGAAAAGTCTAAGAGATGTCTTTACCTAAGATTGCTTGATAATCCTAAAGCTTGAAGCTGCTAATGAGTCCCTGCCCATCCCACTGGGGACACTTAATACAAGTTGCTAAGCACTGAGTAGTCTGAAACAGATGATGCAAAAAGCCATGCTTGGATTTCCTGCAACTGTGGGAGTGGTCACTGGTGACATCTCAAGTTGCACTAAGGTGATAGAACTTTGGTAGAAAGTTCTATTGGAAGAAAATTGGTGGAAAATAGGTAGAAGCTCTTTGCTTTTATCACATTGGCACTGTTTTACATAATTTTTATTTTCTGAGTGGCGACATGCAAGCCATTTTAAATGAATGATTAGGCAAATTCTTCATATAATTTATCCCCTATTACTAGAGGTGGGTTATCCTCTTACTTAAGATTTACAACCAGCTAGTAACTAAAGGGGGGACATCATGACTGAATTGCTCTTCAGCTTCGCTAAAGGGCCTTTCCAGCTTGAGATTGTTGGGTAGATGTTCATGGTACACGCTGCGGGGGGCTCTGTGGAGTCTGCTTGTCAAATAAACAGAATGTTCATCCTCAGGTTTGTGGTCCCCATAGCTTTCCAAGAATTAACTTACTTAGAAAATAATTAGTAATCAGAAAAGACATTTAAACTCAACTCTCTGAAGCATGGAGGCAGATGTACATTACATAAATTGAATTAACGTTATAAATACCTACTTTAGTTATAGACATAATTAGGTTTTCGTGAAAGACATTTGTGTAGATTGGGGATACGTGGGAATGTTTTAATCATTGAAGAATCATTTTTATTGGGGTTGGATAGTCAGGGACTGATATTGAACTATGGGTCCTGTCATCTCCACTTAGAATGATAAGACTTCATGTTTTAGAAATCTTAATATTTTAGAACTGAAGGAAGCTGACAGCTGATCTCATTCAGCAGCTGACTATCCTAGATTCCCAGCTTCTAGAAGTCTCTGAAGTTGATGGTAAGCTTCACAAGTTATTTTCCATGTTTTCATGTGTATGGATGCACTCATGATATGGCTACAAAATTACTAGTAGGTTTATTTATATTCTGACTGGTGTTATATCACCTCGAGATGTAGTACTTACTGTAGGCACTGTAGCAGTGGAAACTAGGTCTACCCTAGCTCAGGTATGTGTCCTTAACATCCTGAATAGGTCCTCACAGGTGCTTGAAACTTAATAAATACTTGTTGGTCATGTGGTTAGACAAATGGGATGAAGCACTGATCAGGAGTTCTGTTGGCAGTTATATTAGCACTGATCAGGAGTTCTGTTGGCAGTTATATAAACTTAGATTCATTTTTTAAAGGAGAAACAGATTAGTGTTTAATAAGTGCAAGTTGGTTAGTAAAAATATTTCAAAACAAAATCTCAGTGAGAGTGCATCACTACATTACATTTTGGATGTGTTAACTGCTTCTAGTAGTTCTGAACTAGGGCCTGGAAAAGCTCATTGGCTTGCTCCAAGCTGAGCAGCAGGCTGGGTGTAACATTAGGATTAAAACCCAGAGCTGTGTGTCTGTAGTGTCCCCAACCATGAATTATGGTAGCTAAAACTAATCAGGTTTCTTTGTATGTTTCATCTTTATGAACTGAAAATATCATCTAAGATTTAGAAAGCAAACATCTGTGGCTCTAAATAAAACTTACCTCTGTGGTTGCTTCCTTTTACTTTTATGTATGATGCATGGAAACTAAATTGAACATTGTTTGTTTCCATGCAGATGAGAGACTGTTGAATTCTGTGGTTTAGGGAATTTGGGAAGGGATGGTTACAGCTGCCTGTGAAAATCTGGTGACAGCTGCAGACCCTGGAGAAAGGCTTCTGTGCCCAGACCCATGCAGTGTTACACACTACGTCGGGTGATTACAGACCCCAGGTTAAGGACCCTGAGTGAGGGGATCGACTGCCTTTTCTCTCGGCCGTCCCATAGTCTTGGATGTTCTTTTGAGCTTTCACATTTACTTCTACTCAGATCACAATTAAATAGTCTGTAACAGTTCATCATTTAAAACACCCCCAAAGGGACTTTTCATATTGTCCATAGAAAATGATTATTTTATTTACAACTAAGGCATTTCCATTATATATATATATACACATACATACATATATATGTATGTATGTATATAATGAGGAAAAAACTGCTATAGAAGAAAATTGTTCACAGGAACAAAAGTGTAAATTACTATGCTATGATGAAGCCCTAAGTGGAGCTATTGTAGAATATGCATTTTTGCATGGAAATGGAGCTGTAAAGACAGACAGTTTTGCTGCTCTGAAAAAAACAAGTGTGTAAAATGATGTGTTTACAGCTCTTCAGGATTAAGTATCAAATTGAATAGTCAAGTCTGGGTTGTCTGAGTGGGTCTGGAACCTCCTTAGCATAGACAGAGGCCAGCAGGGAATTGTCGCGTCCCAGATGGGACGGAACAGTCCTTGCCTTCGGAACCTCTGCAGGACTGGCTCCCCAAAAGCATAGACATGCCCTTGGCTTTTTAGAGGCATTCCCTCTTACCCCCACATTTTTTCTTCTTTACCTGTAAAAATATGTCAATTAGTGGGAAAAGCACGGTGTGTTTAATTGTTAAATGAAGATATTTAGTAAAAGTGAGGCCTCGGATCCTCAAAGAGGCACTGGATCAGGGAGCCTTGCACCTCTTCTTCCCATCTTCTCTGATGATTCGAAGAGACTCTGACAGAGGCAGCGGTGCTCTGTTGACCCTGACTGTATTTATCAGAAGCTCATGTAACTTTTGAACTCTGAGTCTCAGACATATGGCCCCAAGAGGACTTCCAGTTTTACGGTGGCTCTCCTAACACCCAAGAAAATATCCCCATGAACTTCTGTAGATCTTTTTTCCTCGTAGCCTTCCTTGATATAGTAAGAATGATTCAAGAATTGGATTTGAGGAGCTTGAGCTTGTGGAGCCATTTTATCCTCATATATCTTACCCAGTATTTTGCTCAATGGGTTTCCCCCCCTAATATCCAGTCTTTGTTATTGACTTTGAATCCTTCATAAAGTCTCCTAAGTGGAAAAATAACTCTTTAGAGATACTATGTCATATATGGATACGTTCAGGTGACTTCAGTACTTAGAGTGGTATTTTCACCTTTGCTGTCCAGATGATCATAGACTGCTTCCCATTTTAAACGGTGAATTGATTCAGAAGGCCAGTGGCAGCTTAGACCCTTCTCACCCCTACTGAAGACCTTGACACTCCCTGACCTCCCTGGGGAGCCTGGAAGCAGAGCCTCCCTCTTCTGCCTTGGAATTCTTACTTAATTTTTAATATCCGTAAAGCCTCCAAATTAAATCACCTTTTTCTTAGTACTGAACTTTAGTCTCTAGGTTATTCCATCTCTTCTCTTAGCACCTGAGCAGCACCACCTTAAATGTAACTCATTCAAGTTTCAGTTCTTCCAGCCGAGGTGTTCTTTCCGTCATTATATTAGTGTCGCTGGCCATGTCCATGCTGTTGATAACAGCCAGAATGTATTACAACTGTCTGCCACTGAGCACCTTCTCTTCTTCAATAGCAGAACTCTCTAGCTCCATTGATCGATCATCTCCTAGTCTAATCACTTTTAATCCCTCTGTTTTTCTGTGGCAGCTATTCATTGTGAGTGCTTTAAGTGTGCTCCATCAAAGAGACTGTGTATTCAAAGCACTTAAAAAAAAAAGGTGTTACACAAGCAAGTTCATATATAACTATCATCGAATATAACTATTATCCTCCATAAATAAGGAATGAAGACACCTTGCAAGGGGAGAATGATTGTTCATGGGCCTGCCTTTCCCTTTAGCCACAACCATGAAAAAATATAATCCTCATTAAAGGGCCATAAAGTTGTCTGCCGTAGTGATTCAGCACATTCATGCCTTCTTGCTTTTGGTGCTGTTTCAGCGCTGTTCCCTGCAGCTGGGATTTTGTTCCTCTTTGTGGCCTTTGGAAATGAGTATTCATAATGAGATAGCAGTGAGACTTCAGGTCCCTTTTAACGCCCTCAGGGAATTACTCTTAGCTTCTAGGAAAGCTGAGGAAAAGGTCATATTATGCCAGCCTCCCATGTTGACTCATGTAAGGTTGTGGGAGGGCCGGTGTATGCAGAGTGTCCAGGAAGTTCATTTTACCAGTAAACTGAGGCCCAGGGTTCCTAATTATAAATTGGACACCCAGATTGGCATCCGGTCTTTGGATACGCAAGCCGTATTCCTCCATAACATCATGCTGGCTCCTTATTAATTTGCCATTTTCATTCTTAGGGTTCTAACCCACTGAATGCTCACTAACTAATCAGAATTTGACCACGATAGTGAGAGGTTTGTGACATAACTGCTCCAAGAGGGAAGCAAACTGGAAAAGGGTCTCTGTCAACCATGTGGACTCTTAGTAGTAAACTCTCACAATATTGGGGGGCATTAATTTCACCCACTACATCGCCTTTTTCCTTCTAAAAATTATCATTATGATTATTAACAACTTTGTGATATCCTTAAGTTGATTCACAGAGAGTTTATGGGATACCTGTTATTAATAAATGGTGGTTGTTATAGTAAATAGAGTCCAGAATATAGAAGATAATTTCTTAATTATACTATAAGCATACTATGAAGATTTATAATGATAAGATAACTTTGTTAAAATTCTTGTGACATATTTTTATTTACTGTAGTTACCCAGGCCTCACCCTTAAAAGTTTTAGGTTAAGTTCTACTTAACTTTCTCCATAGGGAGCTTATTTTAATGTGTCATACTGCTTTAATTTCTTAATTAAATCAGGTCAGATGAAAGAACAGTTTTGCTTTCCCAAGGTGATGTCACTTGGATCCCAGACTAAACTGTTTTGTTTTGTTTTGTTTTTTCCTGGAATGCAGACCAGTCAGATTTCTGGCTGTAAAGAGCTCTAGTGGAAAGATGACCAAAGGGCCATCCTTCCTAATCAAGCCTGCCCAGGCAGGTTCCTAGGTTGGCTGAAGGGTAAGCTAGATGGCATTGGCTATTTTAGGCATGGCATCAATGTAACATTAGACTCATAATTTACTTTTAGTGATCTGTATCTTTGTTTTTCTTTAGAAGACACCTGACTTTATATAGATGGACTCCTTCCCCAATTACGTATCCGGGAAGCTAATTATTCAGTCGGAGGGTAATGAGAGACCCGGCCATCTGTCTTCCGATTTAATGGAGTGCCAGCACATCCCAAATAGGAAGTAATTGGATTGACAGACACAAAGCCAGTTATTAGACTGTTACTATCTGATTGGAAAAAGCCAGCGGAGAAGAAGCATACAACTGTAGCAAAACTAATATGTTGATGTCTGTGGTTCCCGGCACGCATAATCCGCCACACAGAATTCATGTGCTTTGAAACTCCTGACTGGCTTAGGAGTATTTGGAGTTCCTGCCTCAGAATTCATCTCTGTGTTCTTATTGCAAATCATTATAAGGCAATCTAATAAAACACAGTTTGCATAAAGATGGGGCCCATTTATAAAACTGTCACTGCAGCCTCTCTATTAATAGAGCCATTTTAAAGATTTATTATGAGCATATGTTACTTCTTACAGGGGGCCAGATTGAGAGCTGCAGGATTGGAACACACGAGAATGTGTTTCTGGTGATAATTTAAAAAAAAACAACTTTTTTTTCCAAGTTATTCTGCCCAAGGAATGTCATTAGACCCATGCTCTTTTCTTATATTCAGGTGTGATCATCAAACAGTAGTCTTAAAAAGACATGAAAGAAAGGTAATAAGATCTAGAATACCATGTTGCATAAACACATTTTTTCCTCTCACAGGTTCCAGTTTTACTGTCTGGCACCACTGAAGGGCAGAGGACATGGGGGATGGGCTCAGTGTGAGAGCAGGGAAGCAGATAAGCTCTGCAGCTTTATTCTCAGAACAATGGGCTGAGAGGGCTCTGATGGAGGTGGAGAGAAGTGGTAATAGAGCACTTCCCCTAGTCATTGATGGATTCAGGGATAACTGTCACCTCCTAGAGTTTCTAGTCTTCCGTGTTCATGGCTGGAACTAGACCAGAATCCAGCAAGCTTATATTTATTCAGCAAGTGTCTCTAAAGCACCTGCAGCATCTTACGCACTTTTCTAAGTTGTCCACTGAAAACTAATGCATGGCCTAAAAGCTGAGAATTATGTTTCATTTGATGATAGCTTAGTTCGTAAAGAATCCACCAGGAGACCCCAGTCAGATTCCTGGGTTGGGAAGATCCCCTAGAGAAGGGATAGGCTACCCACTCCAGTATTCTTGGGCTTCCCTGTGGCTTCACTGGTAAAGAATCCATCTGCAATGTGGGAGACCTGGGTTCGATCCCTGGGTTGGGAAGATCCCATGGAGAAGGGAAAGGCTATACCCACTCCGGTATATTCCATGGACTATAGTCCTTGGGGTTGCAAAGAGTCAGACACAACTAAGCGACTTTCACTTGCTGAATTTGCCAAGGACTTAAGCCCAGGACACAGTCTCTCAGCTCTGAGGGACTATTCTAAAGAAGTAAGGGAGGAGTCAGGATAGTCAAAATATCAAAAGATTCCTATTAATTAAAGAAAACCAGACATCTCAGGGCTTCCCTGATGGCTTAGCGGGTAAAGAATTCACCTGCCTTGCAGGAGACACAGGAGATGTGGGTTAGACCCCTGGGGGAAATCCTCTAGAGGAGGAAATGTCAACTCACTCCAGTATTCTTGCCTGGAGAATCCCACGGACATTGGAGTCTGGTGTGTTACAGTGCCTGGGATCACAGAGACAGACAGGACTGAGTAACTAAACACACACAGAGAGACATCTCAAGTTAAGAAATTTAGTGCCTTTCTATATGTGGGAAGATGCAGTAATTTCAACATCAATGAAATTATTGCTTTGATGAGCCCCTGAGCTGTCTGGGGCCAGTATCGTATGCTTTCTCATCCTGAGTCTCCTCAGGGTGCATCATTGTGGGTGGCTGGAGTGGGTCACAGCTAAATCGGAGTGTCCTGTTTCCACCCTGAGTTTCCTCAGGGCTCGCTGTTGGGGCTGCTATAATGTGATGGTCTGATGGCTGCAACATCCTCTTATGCCTGACACAGCAGGCAATATTTTTTCCATTCACATAGTTCAACATCAGTCCAGTTCAGTCAGTCGCTCAGTCGTGTCCGACTCTTTGCGACCCCATGAACCGCAGCACGCCAGGCCTCCCTCTCCATCACCAACTCCCAGAGTTCACTCAGACTCACATCCATTGAGTCCGTGATGCCATCCAGCCATCTCATCCTCTGCCCCCAATCCCTCCAACATATACACCTATAAATCAACCCAAGTTCCTGCTCTCCTGGGGCTTACATTGCAGTGAGGCAAATGGAGAAGAAACAAATAGGTGAGTAGATATATTGTTGTCAGTCGCTAAGTCGTGTCCAGCCCTTTATGACCACATGGACTACAGCACCCTAGATTTCTCTGTCCTTAACGATCTTCTGGAGTTTGCTCAAATTCATGTGCATTGAGTCGGTGATGCTATCTAACCATCCTATCCTGTGCCACCCTTTTTTCCTTTTGCCTTCATTCTTTTCTAGCAAAAGGGTCTTTTCCAGTGAGTCAGCTCTTCACATCAGCTGGCCAAAGTATTGGTGCTTTAGCATAAGTCCTTCCACTGAATATTTGGGGTTGATTTCCTTTAAGATTGACTGTCCATTCTGAAGAAATTGATCTCCTTGCAGTCCAAGGGACTCTCTAGAGGCTTCTATGGTATCCAATTATAATAAGTTCTACAAAAGAAAAAGAAGATGGAATTTAAGGTGATAGTAGTTTGGAAGCTATTTTAGATGTCAGGCCTTCCTTGAAATTCTTCAGAAGACATCATGCTTGCAGAGACCTGGCTGAAATGTGACTAGAGGAAAAACAGACCAGAGAGGGAGCCCAGCACTGGCCTAGAGTACATTTGAAGTACATTGTCCATAGACACTGGGCGCTGCCAGCCTGCTTTGCATGAATAATGTCTCCAGCATTTCTTGTCTGCAAGTTAAGAAAGATTGATAATATATATGAAAGGGTGTTGTGAGCTCTAAATGGTATGCAGACATGGATTTGGTTAGGAAGCTCTGGGTGATCTCTACACAGCTCCATTATTGTAAACTAAATCCTTAAATGTTTCAAAGGAAGTCCTATTTATAGAGACTCAGTGATAGATGAATTTTCATGATACAAATACTTTATCATTTATTTGATAGGCACATTTTCAAATAAATGAACACATTAACTGTTAGTAGCATTTGTTGTTGGAGAAGGCAATGGCACCCCACTCCAGTGTTCTTGCCTGGAGAATCCCAGGGACAGGGGAGCCTGGTGGGCTGCCATCTATGGGGTCGCACAGAGTCGGACATGACTGAAGTGACTTAGCAGCAGCAGCAGCAGCAGCAGCATTTGTTGTTCAGTTGCTCAGTCATGTCCAATTCTTTGCAACCCCATGGACTGCAGCGTGCCAGGCTTCCCTCTCCTTCACCATCTCTGAGAGCTTGCTCTAATTCATGTCCATTGAGTCGGTGATGCCATCCAGCCATCTCGTCCTCTATCACCCACTTCTCCACCTGCCTTCAAGCTTTCCCAGCATTAGTTCAGTTCACTCACTTAGTCTTGTCCGACTCCTTGTGATCCCATAGACTGCAGCACTCCAGGCCTCCCTCTCCATCAGCAACTCCCAGAGTTTACCCAAACTCATGTCCATTGAGTCGGTGATGCCATCCAACCATCTCATCCTCTGTTTCCCCTTCTCCTCCTGCTCTCAGTCTTTCTCAGCTCAGGGTCTTTTCCATTGAGTCAGCTCTTCACATTAGGTGGCCAAAGTACTGGAGTTTGAGCTTCAACATCAGTCCTTCGAAAGAACACCCAGGACTGATCTCCTTTAAGATGGACTGGTTGGATCTCCTCGCAGTCCAAGGGACTCTTAAGAGTCTTCTCCAACACCACAGTTCAAAAGCATCAATTTTTCAGCAGTCAGCTTTCTTTATAGTCCAACTCTCACATTCCTACATGATTACTGGAAAAACAATAGCCTTGACTAGATGGACCTTTCTTGACAAAGTACGTCTCTGCTTTTTAATATGCTGTCTAGGTTGGTCATAACTTTACTTCCAAGGAGTAAGCATCTTTTCATTTCATGGCTGCAGTCACCATCTGCAGTGATTTTGGAGCCCCCTAAAATAAAGTCAGCCACTGTTTCCACTGTTTCCCCATCTTTTTGCCATGAAGTGACAAGACCAGATGCCATGATCTTCATTTTCTGAATGTTGAGCTTTAAGCCAACTTTTTCACTCTCCTCTTTCACTTTCATCAAGAGGCTCTTTAGTTGTTCACTTTCTGCCATAGGGTGGTGTCATCTGCATATCTGAGGTTATTGACATTTCTCCCTCCAATCTTTATTCCAGCTTATACTTCATCCAGCCCAGCTTTTCTCATGATGTACTCTGCCTATCAGTTAAATAAGCAGGGTGACAATACACAGCCTTGATGTACTCCTTTCCCTAAATGGAACCAGTCTGTTGTTCCATGTCCAGTTCTAACTGTTGCTTCTTAACCTGCATACAAGTTTCTCAAGAGGCAGGTCAGGTGGTCAGATATACCCATCTCTTGAAGAATTTTCCACAGTTTATTGTGATCCACACAGTCAAAGGCTTTGGCATAGTCAATAAAGCAGAAATAGTTGTTTTTCTAGAACCCTCTTGCTTTTTCCATGATCCAATGGATGTTGGCAATTTGATCTCAGGTTCCTCTGCCTTTTCTAAAACCAGCTTGGACATCTGGAAGTTCATGGTTCACATACTGTTGAAGCTTGGCTTGGAGAATTTTGAGCATTACTTTACTAGCATGTGAGATAAGTGCAACTGTGTGGTAGTTTGAGCATTCTTTGCATTGCCTTTGTTTGGGATTGGAATGAAAACTGACCTTTTCCAGTCCTGTGGCCACTGCTGAGTTTTCCAAATTTGCTTGCATATTTAATGTAGCACTTTCACAGCATCATCTTTTAGGATTTGAAATAACTCAACTGGAATTCCATCACCTCCACTAGCTTTGTTTGTAGTGATGCTTCCTAAGGCCCACTTGACTGCGCATTCCAGGATGTCTGGCTCTAGCTCAGTGATCACACCACCATGATTATCTAGATCATGAAGATCTTTTTTGTACAGTTCTTCTGTGTATTCTTGCCACCTCTTCTTAATACTTTCTGCTTCTGTTAGGTCCCTACCATTTCTGTCCTTTATCAAGCCCATCTTTGCATGAAATATTCCCTTGGTATCTCTAATTTTCTTGAAGAGATCTCTAGTCTTTCCCTTTCTATCGTTTTCCTTGATTTCTTTGCATTGATCACTGAGGAAGGCTTTCTTATCTCTCCTTGCTATTTTTTTGGAACTCTGCATTCAAATGGTATATTTTTCCTTTTCTCACTTGCCCTTCACTTCTCTTCTTTTCACAGCTATTTGTAAAGCCTCCTCAGACAGCCATTTTGCTTTTTTTACATTTGTTTTTATTGAGGATGGTCTTGATCCCTGTCTCCTGTACAGTGTCACGAACCTCTGTCCATAGTTCATCAAGCACTCTGTCTATCAGATCAAGTCCCTTAAATCTATGTCTAACTTCCACTGTATAATCGTAGGGGATTTAAGTCATACCTGAGTGGTCTAGTGGTTTTCCCCAATTTCTTCAATTTAAGGTAGTGTTTTTCTAATAAGTCAGTTCTTCACATCAGGTGATCAAAGTATTGGAGCTTCAGTTTCAGCATCAGTCCTTCCAATGAATATTCAGGACTGATTTCTTTTAGGATTGATTGGTTTGATTTCCTTGCAGTCCAAGGGACTCTCAAGAGAATTCTCCAACACCACAGTTGAAAAGCATCAATTCTTCAATGCTCAGCCTTCTTTATGGTCCAACTACCTTGTAATGAGTGCTACTATATGTCAGGAGCTTTCCTTTTATATATTATATGGTGAATGTAGGGCATTCGTTCAATGCATACGTCACCCACAACTTTACATTAACCCTCCAAAGGAGGTATTGTTTCCCTGTTTTGTAGATCAGGGGTCGGGACTTGGGGAGAGGGGGGCGGGTGAGTCAAGGAAGTCCTCTGGTTAAATACCTGGAGAGGTGAGATTTCAACCCAGGTGTGTCTGACCACAAACCTTGTGTATGATGTTGTCCAAAAGGTCATCCCGTGGAGTCTTAACATGAGTGGCACATTGTGTTAGGGACCATGAGACATAGAGAAAAAAACTGCAAGCACAGTCTCTGTACTCAGAGAAATGAAAATACAGCTGGAAAGAGATGATTACATTAGAAATATCCACAGACAGTGAAAGATGAGATATAAACACATAATTTCATTCCATGGTCTGTGAAAGCTAGGAAAAAAAGGGAGATGAATGTAGGCTGGAGACAATAGGCTTGAAGCTAAGCTTTTAAAAGACAGGTGGGATTTAGGTAGGCTGTATCATGGAGTTTCAGTCATATATGAGCCTTAGCAGCTACTCTTGCCCCTAAGGGGAAAATCAGATATCATGACTATCTGTGGAAATCACTTAGCAACTTAGAGATTAACTACCATCTCTTAACGTGGTAAATACAATGCAATTAGGTTTTTCTCCAGGGTTTTTCTTTTTTCTTTTTGGTTAAGCTCTAAGAGAAGTATTTCCTTTATGAATGATAGGCATTCTAGTGCATTCAAAATATATATTTAAAAAACCAGGTACGGAGTCACAGTGTCTAGATGCTGATACCAAAGAAAAGATGGCCAGGACCTGGGTCTGATCAAAAGACCTGAATTTGTGTCTCCCTGTTTGCATACCCTGAGACCTATTCTGAGGAAGTAGAATGGCAGTTTAATACCTGGTAGTATTTACACTGCCCTCTCAGCCCGTGTATGGTTGATTTCATTTATACTGAATATGTTTGTTCTGAAATGTCACAAAAAAGTGAATTGTGCTTTGAATGAATGGAAAGGCATAAGTGAAAAGTCCAGAGCAGGAATAATATGGGGTTCTTATGAGATAATGAGCATCCTGCAGACATGTGGGAGCATAATAATGGGGCCAGGAGAGAGTGTTTTCAGGAGAGCCCTGAAACCCAGAGAGAGAATTTTGGATTAATGTAATGGAAGTTGAAGCCATAGAAGGTTTTTGAGTAATGGAATATCACTGTGAAAGGGATCTTCATCGTAGATTAATCAGGTTGGTGGAGCTTAGGGTGGATAATGAAATGGACTTGGGAAAGACTGGTCCAGAGACAGTTTGTCAGAGTCTCTGAGAAGAGGGATGGACCAGAATGTTAGACCAGTCACAGAGATGGGACTTGTTTGGAGAGAACTTTGTTGCCTTTTTACCTTACTTGATCTCCTTAAGGGGAATGATGTACATTCAAAGGAGGAGGTTAAATATGGGTAAATTACTGAAGCATCTAGCTGTAGCTTTTTGGAAAGTACATTCATCTATCCATCCTACATTCTTTCCTCCCTTTCTAAATTTATACTTAAGAGTCAAACACATTTCCCCAGGAAACAGTCCCAGTGTAGCACTATGTTGGAGGCATAAAAATAGGTAATGAACATGAAAGTGACTCACATTCTAAAAGCAAATTTAAAACCTTATGGTTATTATTATTTAGTTTTCACCCCTTTGACTTCTCTTAAACTCATGTTTGGATAGGTGGGTAGATATATGTACTGCTTTATACATTTGAAAACAAATACATCCTTCAGCAGTCCAGTTTTCTTATTCTGATTCCTTCTGCATTTTTTGACAGTTTCTTCTAGAAAATTAGGTGATCAAGGAAAAAAGACTTCCTTTTCTTCAAGACCTAAAATGATCACTTTGCTTCTTTCTATAATGCTTTGAATGGAAAAGGCACATTCCAAAAATTTTTTGCTGTTTTAATAACATCTCTTTTAGTTTCCTCATAAAATACTATTAAAGAATAGTCATATTAAGTTACATTCCTACAATAAATTTTCAGTCCTCTGATAGAGTTTTCTTTCTTTTGTTTCAGAAATGCAAATAGTTTAGGAACAGTAGTCAAAAAGAAGTTCATTCAGTTCGAGTTCAACATTTCATGGACATCTCCTGATTGATTTAAGCTTTAGGTGTTGACATCCAATTAGAACTACTCGCCCCAGTGTAGAGACCTAACAGGACAGGCAGGCATCCACTATTCTCCAGTAAAAATGCTACAAAATATTGGGTGTGCTATGGAAAAACATGAACTGACTTTTTGGTCAACTCAGTATTACTACAAAGTCAAGCATGCAGTTTCTCAAGTCAGAGAAAAGTATATAAAAATTTAGAGATTATCTGATCCTTTCCATCCTTTGCAGGGTTGTAACTTGCATACATTACCTTCTGGAATAGAATGGTTCAGCCTTGTAGTCAGAGTTGATCAAGCTTATCTCTTCTTCAGATGAAAAAAAGAATTGTTATTTGACAACTGGCCAAAAACCATGACCTGCATGGCAGACACCCATTGAATACTTTAAGGTAGTGAGGGCAGATGGTGAAGACATAGTGGGTGTGGCCAGGGTGACTTGAGAGCTTGAAGGTGACTCTCTTTCTCCTTGTTATTGCTTTCTTAACAATGCTATTTATTCCTGTGCTAATTTCCAAGGTGAGCAACGAGATGAGAAACATGCACCCCACTCCAGTACTCTTGCCTGGAGAATCCCATGGATGGAAGAGCCTGGCAGGCTACAGTCCATGGGGTCTTAAAGAGTCGGACACAACTGAGCAACTTCACTTTCACTTTCTTGTTGTGAGATATTATTTGCTAGCATCCCCTCATGCTTATATTCTCTTGTTGTTTGGTTATGTCACATTTGCTGTTTATGAATAATCAATAGGCATACTCCCTCTCCTTAAACCACTGCCTAACCAGCTAATAAGAGGCATGATTTGTCATAGCAGTAATGTTGTTTTTAATTTCTGAATACTTCCTAAAGGAAGAACTATGAATTAATTAGAGCTTGAACAAATGAAGTTAGATCTAATTGTCATGGGTAGAGAAGATGTAAGCATAGAATGGTCACAAACAGCAAGTGGCCCACTGCAAATGAATACACATTTTACTCACATATGCTGAGTGCATCACAGACCTAAGCTGGCTGGCTTGTATGAATGTCATTTTCAGAGACGGCTTCATACACCAGTTTATGCAGGAAGGTTTACACTGAGCTTCTACTAGTTTAGTGTACTAGGCACAGGGAGAATGCAGTGACAGAGCTGACCAGCATTCTGCATCAAGGACCCTAGAGTCATGTAGTTGCGTGAGACACAGAAGCACATTACGAAGTGGTCTATACCGTGAGTCATATTAGCCCGTCTGAGAGCATTCTTAAATTCTCTACTCTCTGATGAATGGCTTGCAAACAGAACAGTGAAGTATGTGTATTTTACACCCTGATCTGGTTCACTCCTACTATGTGTGTTGGGGCGGGGGAAAAAGAAATGAATAAATATATATGCACATATACATATACCTGGGCTTCCCTGGCAGCTCAGTTAGTAAGAATCCACCTGCAATGCAGTAGATGTGGGTTTCATCACAGGGTCAGCAAGACCCCCTGGAGAAGGAAATGGCAACCCACTCCAGTATTCTTGGCTGGGAGATCCCACGGACAGAGAAGCCTTCCCCGGGGGTCTCAAGAGTCAGACATGACTTAACAACTAAACCACCAGCACCATATGTATATATATAAAGTAAATATTATACAAATCAATATTTACCATTAATATATGTAATCAGTTCAGTTTAGTTGCTCAGTCATGTCTGACTTTTTGCAATCCCATGGATTGCAGCACACCAGGCCTCCGTCCATCACCAGCTCCCAGAGTTTACTCAGACTCATACCCATTAAGTTAGTGATGCCATCCAATCATCTGATCCCCTTCTCATCCTGCCATCAATCTTTCCCAGCATCAGGTCTTTTCCAGTGAGTTAGTACTTCATATGAGGTGGCTAAAGTACTGGAGTTTCAACCTCAACATCAGTCCTTCCAATGAATATTCAGGACTGATTTCTTTTAGGATGAACTGGTTGGATCTCCCTGCAGTCCAAGGGGCTCTCAAGAGTCTTCTCCAACACCACAGTTCAAAAGCATCAGTTCTTTGGCATTCAGCTTTCTTTATAGTCCAACTCTCACATCCACGCATGACGACTGGAAAAACCATAGCTTTGACTAGATGAACCTTTGTCGGCCAAGTAATATCTCTGCTTTTCATATACTGTCTAGGTTGGTCTTAACTTTTCTTCCGAGGAGCAATTGTCTTTGAATTTCATGGGTGCAATCACTATTTGCAGTGATTTTGGAGCCACAAAAAATAAAGTCTGTCGCCATTTCCACTGTTTCCCCCTCTGTTTGCCATGAAGTGATGGGAACAGATGCCATAATCTTCGTTTTCT
Source organism: Madoqua kirkii (assembly GCA_006408675.1). Classification (NCBI taxonomy): domain Eukaryota; kingdom Metazoa; phylum Chordata; class Mammalia; order Artiodactyla; family Bovidae; genus Madoqua; species Madoqua kirkii. The sequence continues at coordinate 49,885 of SJYC01135199.1, forward strand.
GAATGTTGAGCTTTAAGCCAACTTTTTCGCTTTCCTCTTTCACTTTTATCAAGAGGCTTTTGAGTTCCTCTTTGCTTTCTGCCATAAGGGTGGTGTCATCTGCATATCTGAGGTTTTTGACATTTCTCCCAGCAGTCTTGATTCCAGCTTGTGCTTCTTCCAGCCCAGCGTTTCTCGTGATGTACTCTGCATATAAGTTAAATAAGCAGGGTGACAATATACAGCCTTGACGGACTCCTTTTCCTATTTGGAACCAGTCTGTTGTTCCATGTCCAGTTCTAACTGGTGCTTCCTGACCTGCATATAGGTTTCTCAAGAGGCAGGTCAGGTGGTCTGGTATTCCCATCTCTTTCAGAATTTTCCACAGTTTATTGTGATCCACACAGTCAAAGGCTTTGGCATAGTCAGTAAAGCAGAAATAGATGTTTTTCTGGGACTCTCTTGCTTTTTTGATGATCCAGCGGATGTTGGCAATTTGATCTCTGGTTCCTCTGTCTTTTCTAAAACCAGCTTGAACATCTGGAAATTTCTCAAGAGGCAGGTCAGGTGGTCTGGTATTCCCATCTCTTTCAGAATTTTCCACAGTTTATTGTGATCCACACAGTCAAAAGCTTTGACATAGTCAATAAAGCAGAAATAGATGTTTCTCTGGAACTCTCTTGCTTTTTCCATGATAAAGCAGATGTTGGTGATTTGATCTCTGGTTCCTCTGCGTTTTTAAAACCAGCTTGAACATCTGGAAGTTCATGGTTCACATATTGCTAAAGACTGGCTTGGAAAAATTTGAGCATTACTTTACTAGCATGTGAGATGAGTGTAATTGTGCCATAGTTTGAGCATTCTTTGGCATTGCCTTCTTTGGGATTAGAATGAAAACTGACCTTTTCCAGTCCTATGGCCACTGCTGAGTTTTCCAAATTTGCTGGTATATTGAGTGCAGCGCTTTCACAGCATCATCTTTCAGGATTTGAAATAGCTCCACTGGAATTCCATCACCGCCACTAGCTTTGTTCATAGTGATGCTTCCGAAGGCCCACTTGACTTCACACTCCAGGATATATGGGTCTAGGTGAGTGATCACACCATCGTGACTATCTTGGTTGTGAAGATCTTTTCTGTTCAGTTCTTCTGTGTATTCTTGCCACCTCTTCTTAATATCTTCTGCTTCTGTTTTGGTCCAGACCATTTCTGTCCTTTATTGAGCCCATCTTTGCATGAAATGTTCCCTTGGTATCTCTAGTTTTCTTGAAGAGACCTCTAGTCTTTCCCATCCTATTGTTTTCCTCTATTTCTTTGCACTGATGGCTGAGAAAGGCTTTCTTATCTCTCCTTGCTATTCTTTGGAACTCTGCATTCAGATGCTTATATCTTTCCTTTTCTCCTTTGCTTTTTGCTTCCCTTCTTTTCACAGCTATTTGTAAGGCCTCCTCAGACAGCCATTTTGCTTTTTGTGTTTCTTTTTCAGGAATCCTTGATTCCTATCTCCTATACACATATATCTATTCTTTCCCAAATTCCTTTCCCATTTATGTTATTATAGAGTACTGAGCAGAGTTCCCTGTGCTATATAGTAGGGCTTTGTTGCTTATCTGCTTTTGAATATCTGTAGTGTGCATATGTCAATCCCAAACTCCCAATTTGTCGCTCCTCAACTTTTTCATTTGGAAACCATAAGTTTGTTTTCTATGTCTGTGGGTCTGTTTCTATTTTGTAAATAAGTTCATTTGGATCATTTTATTATTAGATTTTGTACACAAGTGATATCATATGATATTTGTCTTTGTCTGTCTTACTTCACTTAGTATGAATATCTCTAAGTCCATCTATGCAGTGGGACTGCTGGCTCATAAGGCAGTTCTATTTCCAGTTTTTTAAGGAATCTCCACACCATTCTCCTAGTGGCTGTACTAGTTTGCATTCCCACCAACAGTGTAAGAGGGTTCCCTTTTCTCCACACCTCTCCAGCATTTATTGTTTGTAGACTTTTTGATAGCAGCCATTCTGACCAGTGTGAGATGGTACCTCATTGTGCTTTTGATTGACATTGCTCTGATAATCAGTGATGTTGAGCATCTTTTCATGTCTTTGTTAGCCATCTGTATGTCTTCTTTGGAGAAATGCCTGTGTAGTTTTTTGGCCCCTTTTTTGATTGGGTCGTTTATTTCTCTGGAATTAAGCTGCAGGAGCTGCTTTTATATTTTTGAGATTAATTCTTTGTCAGTTGCTTTGCTTGCTATTATTTTTCCCCATTCTGAAGGCTGTCTTTTCACCTTGCTTATAGTTTCCTTCACTGTGGATCCATCCATTTTGAGTTTATTTTTGTGTATGGGATTAGAGAATTAGCTGGTATTAGTTGAATGAGTTGGTTGCTCAGAAGAACGATTTGTATAGAATCATGGAAACAAAAAAGGAACTGGTTCTTCCCCTCTTTTAGAAAACATACTTCATAGAACCAGCGCAGAAAGTTAACTAATTACCCCTTTAACACTGAACCTCTTGAGCAAAACTTTTATTTTTCTCTTCTTCATGAGTCTTTCTGCAGCAGTGTTTTCCTGACAACAACTGCTCCTAGTTGGCAAAGGACTGGCTATTTTAAACTGTTATGGAATACCCTCACAGCATATACAGCTATTCTAAATTCTTCATGCATTGAGATGGACACTAGCTAACTGTTTACCATGTCCCATCTCCTCTTTGCCCTGGGCACACAGTGAGATTACCATTCCCAGGCTTCCTCGTAGTTAGACATGGACATGAGCTTTGGTTCTAGACAGCGTAGAATGACTTGATATGATGGGTACTCCCACTTCCAGACCTGACCATTACAATCTCTCACATATAATCCTCTTTGCTCTTCTCCCTTCTGCCAGTCTGAAGCAGACAAGTATGACAACCTTGGAAGTCATGCAATGAAAGTAAAGGAATCATAAATGGAAGGTCCCCAGGTCCTTAAACATCTTCTAGCAGAGAGCCACTCACTGTACAGAAATACCTATTTTTAAACTCTATGAGATGAAGAAATAAACTTCAGGTGCCACCTTCTCTAACTGATATTCCTACATGAAGAGAACTCTACATATGCTTTCTACCTCAGATTTTGACAGCACTTTATTATGACCAACCTAGATAGCATATTCAAAAGCAGAAACATTACTTTGCCAACTAAGGTCCATCTAGTCAAGGCTAAGGTTTTTCCAGTAGTCATGTATGGATATGAGAGTTGGACTGTGAAGAAGGCTGAGCACCGAAGAATTGATGCTTTTGAAGTGTGGTGTTGGAGAAGACTCTTGAGAGTCCCTTGGACTGCAAGGAGATCCAACCAGTCTATTCTGAAGGAGATCAACCCTGGGATTTCTTTGGAAGGAATGATGCTAAAGCTGAAACTCCAGTACTTTGGCCATGTCATGCGAAGAGTTGAGTCATTGGAAAAGACTCTGATGCTGGGAGGGATTGGGGGCAGGAGGAGAAGGGGACGACCGAGGATGAGATGGCTGGATGGCATCACGGACTCGTGATGAATGTGAATCTGAGTGAACTCTGGGAGTTGGTGATGGACAGGGAGGCCTGGCATGCTGCAATTCATGGGGTCGCAGAGAGTCAGACACAACTGAGTGACTGAACTGAACTGAACTGATGTTATTCTGTGTCTTCTATTTTGATCACGTGTACTGTTGTCTACTAGATTAAAAGTTCTGAGTGGCAAGAATTGACCCTTTATTTTCTAACTCAGAAGTTAAACTGTTTTTAAGAATTTTTACCAGGTACTCAATACTTGTAAAATTAATGAAATAAATGCATATTGGATAAATTCATTCACACAGGGACACATGTATATGAGTGGCAAAATAAGAAGGAGATGCCTGAGATTTGAAGCCTGGCAAAAATGGAGAAAGCTAGTAAGTGTTAATGGCAATAAGAAAGTACAAAAAGGGGAAATCAGCCTTCAGTGTTCACTCGTAGTTCATTCCTCCACTCATCTCATCTTCCCTCAATGAAAACAAACTGAGCAACTCTGGTAATATAATGAGACAGCATTGCCGTATGCACTTTCCATGGAGTAACTCATTAAGTCTTCATAACAAGCCTATTGGGTGGGCACTCATTTCACTCATTTTATAGACAAGAGAAACTTAAATAAATAGCTTGTCAAAGCCACATAGGTGGCAGTGAGGCTGAAACTCAGACCCACCCAATCCCAGTCTACAGCCCTAGAGTCCAACCACAATGCTACAACAACTCCTACCTGCCAGCCGTGATTTTCCTCATGGAGTTACAGAGAAGAATAAGTAAACAACCTTATTCTTTAAAACATCATCATAGTAATCTCAATATGGTGTCTAGTGTGACATATATTATGAGAATTCCGAAAGAAGCAGGACAGAATTATTGTGACCTTAGGTTAAACAAAGATCTGAGAGAAACTTACATTATAATCCACCAAAGAAAAGATTGATAAATTGAACTGCATCAAAATTTAAAACTCTGTCCTTCAGAAAAATACTATTAGGAAAATCAAAAGACAAATACCATAGAACGAGAGAAAATATTTGCAAAACACATACCTGAGAAAGGGCGGGAAGACACTTTTGATTTTACTCTAAATGCAATTGTGAGGTCCTAGCTTAGTGGTTTTGAGAATAAGCTTTGGAGTCAGGCAGACTGACATTCTCTCCAAAAACTGACTCAGTCTTCTCACTTGTGAAAAAAAGACAAATACCATAGAATGAGTGAAAATATTTGCAAAACACATACCTGAGAAAGGGCGGGAAGACACTTTTGATTTTACTCTAAATGCAATTGTGAGGTCCTAGCTTAGTGGTTTTGAGAATAAGCTTTGGAGTCAGGCAGACTGACATTCTCTCCAAAAACTGACTCAGTCTTCTCACTTGTGAAATGGAAAGAACAATAACATCTAGCTCATGAATTCTGGAAATTAAATTAATGTAAACTATTTAGCATAGTTTGTGGTACATATAATCCTCAGTAAAATTTTTCCAACCAAAATTTTGTAAAAGACTGAAGGATATGAAAGATACCATCTTCCTCTTATTTGGGGATGTTTAAGTTGCTTCCAATTGTTATCATAAGTAACATTATGAAAAATGTATTTGTGCTTGAAACTTTTCCTATATTTTTTATTATTTCCTTAAGATCAGTTCCTAGATTAAGGCATGTAAAGATTTTCAAGGCACTTCGTAATTCTTATTATCTTCTCAAAAGATTATATCTGTTTCTCATTTCTCCTGATCAGCAAGTTAAGAATTTTAGCATCATTATACCCTTCACAAGAGTAATTTTATTTACATGCTTGTTATAGAAAATGCAATTATTACAGAGATATCCACTGCTCTAGTAAGATGGTAAGCAGTTAATGAGGAACTCTCTCTCACTAAAAATGCATAAATATGCTGTATTAAATATAAGAACTAAAAAAAATACACAGCAATGTTTCAGAGAGAGAAATAAAATCTAGGAAACAAAAGGAAAACTCAGAGTCTGATCAGTAAAGTTTAACAGGCACCCTGGCCTATGAGTACTAAACCCACAAATAGGCCAGAGACCCAAGAGATGAAATTTAACATCCATTTTTGGAACAGGAAACATAGATAGAGAGACACCTACATTAACTTTAGACTTTCAAAAGGCTGCCCTTTTTATGAAAAGAGAATTAGAAAAATCCTAAGCAATAACTCTCAGATACACCAAGGGAAATGGCTGCATACTTAGAAGTTAAGGGAAAAAATGTTCTGTAAGGAATCTGGACTCCAAGTCCACACCACACATGGATGCAGCATTAGTGTGGCCAACTTATCACCTTTGCTAATACTCTCCTGGTCTTAGCCCTGCGATCCCATCTCTTAGGCAGTATCTCAGCACCAGGGCAACCTAGAAGTCTGATCATACCACAAACCATCCAAAGGTACACACATATACTTTCTACAAAACTCAAGCCAAGTAAGTATATAAAAATTGGTCGAACTCTTGTGAGTCCCTGTGGATCCAAATTGACTCAATTATACAGTCATTCTATGTACAGACTTTCACAAAGCAGGTTTCTGAGGACCCTCCAGATAGTGTTGTCAGATAAAATACAATTCACCCAGTTCAGTTTGAATTTCAGTTAAACAATTTTAAACTTGCAATATGAGAACACTTATGCTAAAAAAATTCCCTTCCCTGAGAAGGGAATGGAACTCACTCCAATCTTGCAAGGAGAATTCCATGGACAAAGGAGCCTGGCAGGCTACAGTTCATGGGACGTGAAAAGTCAGACACACTGAGCGACTAACACTAACACTACACTAAAAAATTAGTTAATATTGCTCTGAAATGCAAATTTCACTAAACAGTCTGTATTTTTATTTGCTAAATTAAGTAGCCCTGTAGTGCCAGAAATAAACAACAGCAAGCCACAATTAACCATATGTCCTGGAGATAAATTCACTCATAAAAATTTAAAAATTATACAAGGAAATGAGCTACAATGATGGATAGTCAGTAGACATATAAAATGTAACTTCACAACCAGAAATTATAAAACAAACTCAGACAATACAAAATAAATACAAGAGTCTCATTTATCAAATAATTGCATTTTGATTTTTCTTCCATAATACATAGCTCTTATGGCTATGCTAATACAAAGTGACACCTCCACATGGTTCCCCGGCCAACTGCATGTTTGGGGCTCCTTCAATTATTAAAGAGATAAAAGAAGGAATGGAAATTATAATAAAAGAATAGGACACTGTTAAAAAGAACAGATGGATCTGCAAAGGGACCAAATAGAACTTGGATAAATGAAAAATGTAGTCACTAAAACTAAAAACTTGAGATTTAGGTTAAACAACAAATTAGAGGGTTGAGGAGAGCTATAAGACCTTAGCCTAGTTAATCAACTCTCTGTGCATCAGTGTTCTTAATTGCAAAATAGGAATAATAAAAATACCTTTCTTAAAAGTTGATTATAAAAATAAATATAAAACATATAAAGCACTCACAATAGGGCCAGTTTATCAAATAATAATTATTATTCAGTTCAGTTCAGTCACTCAGTCATGTCCAACTCTTTGTGACCCCATGGACTGCAGCACCCCAGGCCTCCCTGTCCATCACCAACTCCTGGAGTTTACTCAAACTCGTGTCCATTGAGTCGGTGATGCCATCCAACCATCTCATCCTCTGTCGTCCCCTTCTCCTCCCACCTTCAATCTTTCTCAGCATCAGGATCTTTTCAAATGAGTCAGTTCTTCATATCAGGTGGCCAAAGTATTGGAATTTCAGCTTTAGCATCACTCTTTCCAATGAATATTCAAGACTGATGTCCTTTAGAATGGACTGGTTGCATCTCCTTGCAGTCCAAGGGACTCTCCAGAGTCTTTTTGAACACCACAGTTCAAAGCATCAATCCTTCAGTGCTCAGCGTTCTTTATGGTCCAACTCTCACATCCATATATGACTACTGGAATAGCTTTGACTAGACGGACCTTATTCAGCCATGACTTATTAGATAAGGATGTAGCACATCCTCACATGGTGACAATCCCCAAACGTGTGGCTCAGAAATTTAGCTCTGTAAGATGCTCTGAGAAAAAAAGTACTCCATGATGAAATACTTTGTGAAGTCCTATATTACCCTAGCAGCCTCTCAGAGATTCACAGTTGACGTTACCATCTTAAAAAACCCTCAAAATTTCTGCTGTGAAGAAACCTGTTTATCCTTGTCATTTAGGTGGTAACCAAAAAAATGACAGAATGAAGATTCATGGAAGCTGTCACTTGGCAAAGTCCTTCAGCTGGTAAATGGCAGAGCTGATCTACAAACCATGGTGACCTGGCCCTAAACTCCATGATTTTAATGACTGCACAATACTGTAAAGTTCAGAAGGAACTGATAATAATCATCTTGTAAAAAAGCTTCTTTCTGAAAGTGCAGAAACCCAAGGATGAACTCACCCTAGTGTCCCTTCATACAAACGTCTATAGTCTGCCTCAATCGCCCCCAGCCAGTCCCCTGAATCCCAGGGGCAAGCAAGGTATCCTGTGAGCATTTCCTCTCTTCCTGAGGCACAGGCAAGGAAGAGCAGGAGAATGACTGGCTTCCAGGGCCCTGGTTCTAAGAAGTCTTATCATCATGTAATCGCATTATGAGTTTTCTTCCATACACACAGCTCCTATGGCTATGCTAATACATAGAGACGCATCAACCTGTTTCCTTAGTCAATCACATGTCTGGAGCTCCTTCAGTAAATAGCAGTAGAAAATCAAAGATTAAGACATGAATTCACTAACACTGCTTGTAATTTTAGGCTCAAAAAAAAATTTTTTTTTAATTAGGTCTGTGATTGTTGTGCTGCTACTATCTGAGTCAATGTCTAAACTTGATAGAAATGAAGGTGGAATTTTCTGCACTGAACTTTATTCAAGGCAGGGATTTGAATTTCACAGGAACTGATGGGACTTGAACACCACTATCAACTGATTTCCATTAAAGGTTAATCCTGCCCCAGATGTGAGTTAAGTTGGAATTTATGTGCTGGGAGTATCACTTTTGTTTTCCTAAAGCTGTCCTTTTAAACAAGACTATGTTAAAACCTCCTCAACCGTACTCGGAAGTCCCGGTAATCATACTTATGACTACAGCTCATTGGTATTAAGTTGAAGTTAGAGACGCTAATGATCATCAAGTATTCTGACAACATAGAAATTCTTCCTAAGTGAATCTTTAATATCCATAATATATGGCTGCTTCTTTCATTAACATTTCATTCCTTTCAGTTCACCAACATTTTAATTAAATACTCATATTCATATCATATTTTCAATCCTCAACACAAATTGACCAAGAACTTTTCAAGGGCCAGTCTCTAAATTTGGCACTGATTCTAACATTAGTAAGACAAATTTGGCCTTTGAGGAGTATACTTGGATAAAAAAGACTCAAGCAGTTAAAAGTAACCAACCAACCAATCCCCCTTACTGACTATAGACATGGCAACATAAATGCATCTTAACATACATGTTACTGATTTGCAAAGAATGAGCTATATAATACCATGGTATTTATGTAAATTTAAAACAGCATCCATACAAAATAACAGTTGAATACATTTTACAGCATGCAAATAAAAAAATAC